>CAWUFW010031989.1:0-14623 GCA_963921515.1 Calotriton arnoldi | reverse complement strand
ATATATATTCACTGAAAACCATAGGTTTCAGACACGTTATAGTTAGAAATTAGCATTTAAAAACCTTTGAAATTCACTGAAAAAACCATAGGTTTTAGGGACAGTTATAGTTAGTTGACATTGCACTCGTACAAAACCCGTGAAATTTCCTCGTTATAGTTAGTTCAGCTAACTATAACTCGCGCCCGCAATGCACTGCTGATGACGCTCACATATTACATCACTCATGACATGGTCAGTGACATCACTGATGACATCACTGATGACATTCAAATGACATCACTGATGACATCATCCAGTGACTGTGTGTTTCTGTAAAGTTTAAATATTTTTAATATATATAGGGAAAGGCGTATTGAAGAATGAGTGGGTGTATAAGTGTCTGTATGGATGATTTAGTAGGTGCGTGACTGACTCTATAAGTGAGTGATTAAACGTATCTTACTGAATGCATGGGTTAGTGACTAAACTGGGTGAATGTCTGTATCCGTCTGTCTGTTGCTGTGTAAGTGGCTGCATGGGTTTGTGAATAGCTACATGAGTGTCTATATGAGTTATTGATTGGTTGTCTGAGTATCTGTATGGGTGCCTGAGTGTTTGTGTGGGTGGGGTGTGTGCGACTCTGTGCATAGATGTGTGAGTGGGTGATTCACTGGGTGGATGGTTTCAAGAGTGCATCTGTGATAGACTGTATGGGTGGGTGAGTGTGTGTAAGAGTGTGTTAGTGAGTGAATGTATGTCCCAGTGGTACATGTGTGAGTAACTACATATGTGAAAGGCAGTATATATGTGTGTTGGAGTATATAAATAGCTATAAGCTGAGAGTGTGTGATTGTGAGAGTGGCTGTATGGATGAGTGTGTGCTTGTATCAGTGATTGTATAAGAGCCGTGAAGAATGTGCTAGTATTTGTATGAGTAAGTGAGCTGGTGTGTGTATAACTGTATAGGTGAGTAAATGGCAGTGTGTTTAATTATTTGCATGACTGACTAGGGTGTGTGAGTACCTCTATGGATGAGTGGCGGTGTTTGAGTGTCTATATAGGAGTATGAGTGCATATGATAGTCCTGTACTGAGTGACCGTAAGTACATGAGTGACTGTACGAGGTGAGTGAGTGGATGTGTGTGTAGACCTAAGAATCAGTGAGTGGGTATGTAGTTATTGGTGTTGGAGTGTCTATGGTTTTGCGAATGGCAGTCTGTAATTTAGAGTGGGTGTATCAAAGGTTATATTAGGTGTGAGGAGGTGCATCAGATTATCACGTGGATGATGTCATCAGTGATGTCATCAGTGATGTCATTTGAGATGTCATCAGTGATGTCATCAGTGATGTCACTGACCATGTCATGAGTGATGTAATATGTGACGTCATCAGCAGTGCATTGCGTGGGCGCGAAGTTATAGTTAGCTGAACTAACTATAACGGGGAATTTCACGGGTTTTGTACGAGTGCAATGTCCAACTAACTATAACTGTCCCTAAAACCTATGGTTTTTTCAGTGAATTTCTAAGGTTTTTTAAATGCTAATTTCTAACTATAACGTGCCTGAAACCTATGGTTTTTTCAGTGAATTTCAAAGGTTTTTTAAATGCTAATTTCTAACTATAACGTGCCTGAAACCTATGGTTTTCAGTATTTCAAAGGTTTTTAATCTAACTAAACATGTCTGAAACCAGGTTTTTCAGTGAATTTCAAAGGTTTTGTAAATGACAATTTTTAAATGTATTAATTGTTATATTTATTTTTTTATACTGATTTACTACATTTTTTAAACTATTTATTTTTAGATATTTTATTTTTTAAATTACATTGTAATTACATTATACATTACATTACAAAATATACTTTCTCAGAATGAATTACTTTAGTTTAAATACTTTGCAAATAGGCAATAGACTTTTAAGTACAGTAGTTACAGTTGTTGCAATGGGCAACACAATTTCCAAACACAATGCAACATTGAGCTCAATGTGAATTTCTAGTTAAATGCAATTAGTTACTTTATGGATTACTTTTTTCTAACCACAGGACTGGATCCTAGATTCAGTCCTGGGACATCTCCTGTAAACAGTTGAGTAAAAGTCGCTTTGGTTACAGTAGTGATTTTTAAGGAATATTATTGTATTTTAAAAGTTGACACTTAGAAACTTTTCACATAGAATCACCAATGTTATCCTATGGAAGGAAATTCACTTAGCAGGTAAGTAGTGTTATCGTTACTTTTTCTTACTCAGTGGTGGATCCTGGATCCAGCACTGGTGCATCTCCTGTAAACAGTTGAAAGAATGCGTTTAAGTCATATCAGGCGATTTTAAGGAATATTTGTAGTTTGTAAAATCGACACTTAGAAGACTTTTCTGCTGAAAACCAGACAATGTGATTCCTATGGAAGGAAATACAAGTTACTGGTAAGTACGGTTAGAATTACTTTTCAGGGTCAGTACTGGGCTGAAAGATGCAGCACTGAGGTTCTCTCCTGATAACAGGTGAGTAAATCGGAATTCGTATTTCGGCTGATTTTAGAGGAATATTTTAAAGTTCCAAAACTCCACACTTAGAAGAATTTCCAAGTGAAACCAGTCAATGTTAGCCTATGGAAGGAAATTCAAGTTACTGGTAAGTACGGTTAAAATTACTTTTCAGGATCAGTACTGGGCTGAAAGATGCAGCACTGAGGTCTCTCCTGATAACAGGTGAGTAAATCGGAATTCGTATTTCGGCTGATTTTAGAGGAATATTTTAAAGTTCCAAAACTCAACACTTAGAAGAATTTCCAAGTGAAACCAGTCAATGTTAGCCTATGGAAGGAAATTCAAGTTACTGGTAAGTACGGTTAAAATTACTTTTCAGGATCAGTACTGGGCTGAAAGATGCAGCACTGAGGTCTCTCCTGATAACAGGTGAGTAAATCGGAATTCGTATTTCGGCTGATTTTAGAGGAATATTTATAAAGTTCCAAAACTCAACACTTAGAAGAATTTCCAAGTGAAACCAGTCAATGTTAGCCTATGGAAGGAAATTCAAGTTACTGGTAAGTACGGTTAGAATTACTTTTCAGGACCAGTACTGGGCTGAAAGATGCAGCACTGAGGTCTCTCCTGATAACAGGTGAGTAAATCGGAATTCGTAGTTCGGCTGATTTTAGAGGAATATTTTAAAGTTCCAAAACTCAACACTTAGAAGAATTTCCAAGTGAAACCAGTCAATGTTAGCCTATGGAAGGAAATTCAAGTTACTGGTAAGTACGGTTAAAATTACTTTTCAGGACCAGTACTGGGCTGAAAGATGCAGCACTGAGGTCTCTCCTGATAACAGGTGAGTAAATCGGAATTCGTAGTTCTGGCTGATTTTTAGAGGAATATTTGTATGTTTCAAAACTCGACACTTAGAAACTTTTTCAGCAAAAAGCAGGCAATGATATCCTATGGAAGGAAATTCAAGTTACTGGTAAGTACGGTTAAAATTACTTTTCAGGATCAGTACTGGGCTCAAAGATGCAGCACTGAGGTCTCTCCTGATAACAGGTGAGTAAATCAGAATTCGTAGTTCGGCTGATTTTTAGAGGAATATTTGCACAATGGTGAAGGAAGGGGTGGGACCTGAGGTGATGTTCAAACACGCTCTGTGGTGCTTGGTTGGAGAATTCACTTCCTCCATCCCGAGAACCCTAGGGGCCAACTGGCCCACCAGATACCTCCAGCACGGTGCCAGAGTGCTGCGTTGCAGAGAGGTGTTCAGAGGCCACGCCCCTTTACAACACTCTGCAACGCAGCTCCGTGGCGCTACTGGAGGTACCTGGTGGGCTAGTTGGCCCCCAGGACCTCAGGATTGAAGGGGATTTAATTCCCATCTTAAAACGCGCCACGGCTCCTGTTTGCACACATGTCACCTGAAGCCCCGCCCCCTCCCTTCACCACTGTGCAACGCGCCCCGTGGGCGCGCTTTTTAAGTTGGGAGTTGTCCCTTGAACTCTGAGGTCCCTGGGGTCCAACTATCCCACCAGGGTACTCTCCAGCAGAAGCGCCACAGAGCTGCGTTGCAAGAGGTGTGCTGGGGCGTGGCCTCTGTACACCTCTCTGCAACGCAGCCCCCTGGCGATAGCGGAGGTTCCTGGTGGGCTAGTTGGCCTCAGGGACCCCCAGTATTCAAGGGGAATTGCCTCTTCTGCAAACGCGCCAGGGGCGCGTTTGCAGAGTGGTACAGGAAGGGGGCGGCCTGCGGCCCGATCGTTTTTTGTTTTTTTTCTCAAAGGGGGCTGTGGGCCTCCTCCTTTTCCTTTGGGCCCTGGGGACCCCATCCCCAGGGCCTTGACCCTTTTTTTCTTTTTTTTTTTAAACGGGAAGGGGGCCGCGTGGCCTCTCCCGAGGGCCCGATTCGGCCCCGAGGACCCCATCCCCTGGGGCATGGCCACTTTTTTATTATTTTTTTATGAGGGGCCATGTATGCCCTCCTCAGGCCTTGCCCCGGGACCCCATCCCCCGGGGCAGCCTTTATTTCTTTTTTTGGGGGAGGGGGCCGCATGGCCCCCTCCCGGGCCACTACTTGGCCCTGGGGACCCCATCCCCCGGGCTGGCTCTCTCCGGTTGGGGACCGTGGGGGTCCCCAATCCCCCCACGAACCCAGCCGGCTCCCGTCCCTCGGGAGCCGGCATTGCTTTTCCATGGGGAGCTTGACATGCAGCTCCCCATGTGGAAAGCATCTGCTTTGTTTACTGAAGCGAGAGCAGGTTTCTGCTCTCGCCTCAATGAAGCAAAGCAGTTTGCAATGACAGGACGGAGCTGCGAACTACTACGCAGAACTACTCGGAGGATGAAGTCCACTTGTGTCCTGAGGTCCCCAGGACACAAGAGTGATTCCTCATCGCCCACCAGCAGTGCGCCAAGAGGCGCGCTTGCAGAGTGGTGCAAAAAGCGGGTGTGGCTCGGACCACCTCTCTGCACAATCCAGCTCTGTGGCGCTTCACTGGAGGCACCTGGTGGGCCAGTTGGGCCCCCAGGGACCCTCAGTATTCAAGGGGGAATTAATTCCTCAACCTACAACGTGCCAGGGGGCGCGCTTGCAGAGTGGTGCAGGAGGGGGTGGGCCTCCGGGCGAGATGGCCGGCTTTCTTTTCAATATTTTTTAAGAAGGGGGCCGTGTGGCCCTCTTTAGCATTTTGCGCTGGCCCCGGGGACCCCATCCCCAGGGCCTGACCCTTTTATTTAAAAATAAAAATAAAAACAGGAAGGGGGCCGTGCGGCCTCCCTCCCGAGGCCGAATATCATGGCCACAAACTTGTTATTTTTTTAAATAACTTTTGGAGGAGGGTTGAAGCGGCCCCCTCCTCAGGTTAATTATAGGCCCCGGGGACCCCATCCTCGGGGCCGGCCTTCTGCTTATTTTTTTTATTATGGGGAGAGGGGCCGCAGTGAGCCCCCTCCCCGGGCCACTTCTGGCCCCGGGGGACCCCATCCTCTGGGGCCTGGGCCACACCCAGCCGGGGACAACAGGGGAGCCTCCCAACGCCCCCACGGTCCCACGCCGGCTTCCGCTCTGCGGGAGCCGGGCACATAGCACAAGGGGAGCTGCTGACATGCAGCTCCCCTTGTGGAAAGGCATCCTGCTTTGGCTTTGAAAGCGTCCAAAACCAGCAGAAGTTTGAAAGCGACAGGGCGGGAGCCGTGCTCCCGCCCTGTCATAGTCGTGTCAGTGACAGCCGGGGATGGGCACCCCCGGGACATTAGCAGGAGCCGGGCCCTGGGGGTGGCGCTCCCCAGGGCCATCAAGGGCTCCAGGAGAGGGGCGCGCAGCCCCCTCCCAAGTGTTTAAAGCCCCAGGGAGGTGGTGGTCCCTAGGGCAGTGGGGGGCCTGAGCCCCCCCCCACACACATTATTTATTATTTATTTTAGCCCCAGGGAGGTGGTGATCCCCTGGACTTGGGGTCTCCGTGTGAGGCCCCCGATCGTATTTGCAATGAAGCCCTGGAAGGTGGCGGTCCCTCGGTTTAGCTCCATGGGAGGTCTCCCACCAGATATAATAAAGCCTCAGGGGAGGTGGCGCTCCGACGGGCCAAGTGGGGCCGCATGCTCCCGCAAGCATTACAAATTAGAAAGCCCCTGGGAGGTGGTGGTCCTGGGCTGCAGGGGCCCCCTGGCCCTCGCCACAGAATTCAGGATTGCCCCCGGAGGCTTTAAAAACGAAGCGCAGGAGACCGTGCTTAAGTTTTCTTTCTATTTTTCGACGGGGCTCACGAAACACCCAGCGTGACCCGGCCGAAAATGGGGCTTTAAAAAATGCTTGTTTTAGCTCCGGGGTCCCTGCGGGACCCCCTGAGCAGGGCCTGGGGGTCAGGGTGTTCCTACCCTGCCCCTTTTAGTGTTTTAATGTTTCTGCCACCTTTTTCCTCCTCTCTCGGTCTCAGGATAGATGGCTGCCAGCAACACTTCCTGGTCTGAAGTGTTGGCAGCCAATCAGAGGCAAGCTCGTGCTCGGGAGGCCTCGGCCAATCAGGATCCCACAATTCTCAAATATCGATATCTGTAAATCTTTAAATATCTCAAAAACTACTGAACGGAATTACACCATTTAAAAAAGGTGTGCTTTCGACCAAGAGCCATTCTCTGCCAAATTTGGTGTAACTCGCTATAGTTCAGGCTGTAGCCGTGTCTAAAGTTCTTCCATGGAAATTAACACATGGAGAAAACACGCTTGGGACTCCTCCTTGCTGCCTTCAAGTCATCTTGACTGGATCGCTAAGACAGGAGCTCGACCTGAGCGAATTAGCTTTGAAAATGTCGTGAAGACTGTCGTCGAACGGGCGCCAAGAAGCTGGCAGAATCAAAAACGCTTTTCCCATGGAAACCAGGGGTTCTGTAACTGAGAATCTGCCTCACTGGGCGACTCGCTCAGTAGGTAAGATATATATATATATACCTATATATATATATACATATTATCACTACGGTCGCCAGTAGAAGTAGAAGTGGGGACCTCATTTCTATTCAAAAGCGTTTTGCTTTGCCACTATCTTGCGCCGGCTGACGAATCTTCAACGCAAATTTTCAAAACTAATGGGGCGCCTCCGGTCAGCTCCTGTCTTGAAAGTTTCGGGTGATTCGTCAAGCGGAGGCAGAGAAAAGGGGGTCCCGAAACGCGTTTCCCATGTTAATTTCCATGGGAAACATTGGAACAGGTTACAGCCTGAATTGCTGAACGGAATTACACCAAATTTGGCAAAAGGTAGCCCCTTGGTTCAGAAAGAGACCTTATTTTCAAATGGTGCAAATCCGTTCAGTAGTTGCTGAGAGAGTAAAGAAAGAAAAATGTATATATCTGAGCACCGAGGAGGGTTCGCGAACCCTCCCGGCACAAGCCTTCACTTCTGATTGGCTGCTAACACTCCAAACCAGGAAGTGTTGGTAGCCATCTTGTGACTCGGTAGAACCAAGTCACAAGAAAAACAGTGAAAAAGAGGATAGAAAGAAGAAAAGGAGGCAGGGTAGAAACACCCTGACCCCCTTAGGCTCTGCTCAGGGGTCCGGCAAGGACCCCCAGGGCCTAAAAAGCATTTTTTAAATGCAATTTTGGCGAACTTCGCGTGGGGCTCGCGAATCCCGCCGGGAACAAAGAAAAAATGAAGCACGGGCTTCGCGCCTCATTTTAATGAGGCCCCTCGGGTGGGCCAGGTCCCGGCGTGCGTGGCCAGGTGGCCACAGCAGGGGCCCAGGGGGGCCCCGTAGCTCCCGGTGGTCCAGCCACCTCCCCCCGGGCTATGCTGGATTGGTGTGGGGCACGTGGCCCCTGCAGCCTCTGGGGACCCGCCACCTCCCCGGGCTTTTAAAAGAAGAATGCGTGGTGGTCCCACCCCCTCACGCTGCCCCAGGGACCGCCACTTCCCGGGCTGTGTTTGGTTTTAAAAAAAAGAAGTGTCCACTGCTGATGACGTCACATATTACATCACTTCAGGACATGGTCAGTGACATCACTGATGACACCACTGATGACATCTCAAATGACATCACACATCATCCGGTGACTGTGTGTTCTCGTAAAGCTTAAATATGTTTAATATATATAGGCCAAGGTGTAATGAAGAATGAGTGGTGTATGAGTGTCTGAATGGATGATTTAGTAGGTGTGTGACTGACTCATAAGTGAATGATTAAACGTATCTTACTGAATGTGCATGGGTTAGTGACTAAACTGTGTGGAATGTCTGCATCAGTCTGTCTGTTGCGTGTAAAACCGCTCTGCATGGGTTTGTGAATAGCTATATGAGTGTTCTATGGGTGGGTTGATTGGTTGTCTGAGTATCAGCATGGGTGCCTGGAGTGTTTCGTGTGGCTCTGTGCATAGATGTGAGTGAGGGTGATTCACTCGTGTATGGATTCAAGAGTGCATCTGCCAGATGCACTGCAGGGGTGGGTGAGTGTGGTAAAAGGGTGTGTTGGTGAGTGAATGGATGTCTCAGTGGTACATGTGTGAGTACCTACATATGTTAGTATGGCAGTATATGTGAGTGCTGGAGTATATAAATGACTATAAGTGAGAGGAGTGATTGTGAGAGTGGCTGTGCTGGACGAGTGTGTGCTTGCATCAGTGATTGTGTTAAGAGCGTTAAGTATGTGTTAGTATATGTATGAGTAAGTGAGGTGGGAGTGTGTATAACTGGGTATAGGTGAGTAAATGGGAGTGTGATTAATTCTTTACATGACTGACTAGGGTGTGTGAGTAACTCTATGGATGAGTGGCAGTGTGTGAGTGTGCCCATATAGGTGTATGAGTGCATAGTGATAGTCCTGGTACTGATGAGTGACCGAAAGTATGAAAGTGACTGTATGGGTAAGTGGGTGGATGGGTATGTAGACCTAAGCACCAGTGAGTGCGTGTGGTAGTTGGTTGGGTGTTGGAAGTGTCTATAGTTTTGAGAATGGCAGTCTGTAATTTTAGGAGTGGGTGTTTCAATTGTTATATTAGGGTTGTGAGAAGATGTGATCAGACTATCACATGGATGATGTCATCAGTGATGTCATTTGAGATGTCATCAGTGATGTCACTGACCATGTCATGAGTGATGTAATATGTGACGCCATCAGCAGTGCATTATGGGGTGAAAGTTATAGTTAGCTGAACTAACTATAACAGCCGTCAATTTCTCAGGTTTTGTACGAGTAAAATGTCCAACTAACTATAACGTCCCTGAAACCTATGGTTTTTTCAGTGAATTTCTATGGTTTTTAAATGCTAATTTCTAACTATAACGTCTCTGAAACCTATGGTTTTTTCAGTGAATTTCAAAGGTTTTTTTAAATGCTAATTTCTTAACTATAACGTCCCTGAAACCTATGTTTTTGCCAGTGAATATATATATGTATATTACATTCGGTGGTGTTGCACTGCTGTTGGACTATAAATTAATATATTGTTTGCTTTAATACTGTCCATACTCTTTCACATCTATGCCAACTGCAGACGTTGTCAAAATAATCTGTCCTCTTATTGAACCTTGTTTTACAACCACTATTCCACCCCTTGAGGTCTAGCTGCGCCTATCAAAACCATCAGATAAATGCATAAATTCCACATTGCAGGTTAAAAGTTCTGTTTGAGCCTTAGAGACAGGCGGACCATGGAAATAGAGTACCCTGCCAGCTTTTTTCCCAGCTACCTTGTTTTCTTTGTACCCTTGTGTCCTTCACTGTGTCCCTTGCAGCATGACGAGGCCAGCAATACCCATTTTTCTGCCAGCTTCCTTACTCAGAGGTGCTGATGGAGGGAGTTGTACGGCATGGCATCAAAGCGCCCAGATTTCTAGCATAATTTGCTGTGTGAAAAATGTGCAGTAAAGATACAGATTAATCCTCCTCTGTTTTCGTTTCTACTCAGGGTCTCCTTTAGGGGGATATGGGAATACTCTATTGGGGTGCCTCTCCACATAACATGAACATCTATGGGGGCACCAGCAGTGAGCAGAGAAAGTAGATATCAGGGCTCACATGCAGTTTTCAGGGGACACCAGAAGCTCAAATCCTTCGTGCGATATGTTAGGGAAGGACCTAAATCAGCCTCTACTGCAATAATGAAGATATTATAATACTGATCATAGTAATCATAGAAAGAATTGTGAGGTAGCTATAATTATGGCCACAGTACTGCCACTGCTACTACTACTACTAATAAGAAGAAGAATAAGAATGATAATAACATAAAGTTCATTGTTTTGATTGACAATGCAGCTATAGATGGCAACAAACTCCACAAACGAAGCTGCTCCATAATACGTGGACTTTATTGTTGGCAACATATCTTTATTCTTGTATAGGTCAGTATTGAATATCTGTGAACAGTAAATAGTAACATTCATCCCAACATTACCGACATGTAAATCTTCCTATTGCGCCACACAATAATCTTAGACAAAAATAAGCCCCTACTGATTTATCCACCAACAAGCCCCACCCTACCAACATCAGAGCCTCCTACCCATCCATCCACCCATGCTGTCATCAGAGCCTGCCCATTAATCCACCCTACCTTCACAACATACTTATGTGTGATTACAACCAATTCTGGCACACTCACCTATTTAAAAAGTAAAAATCCATAGTTGCTTCTGTTCATTCCTTCATTCATTCACCCGTCTATCTATCCATCCATCCATCCATCTGTCTACACAAACTGTCCTACATACACACACCACGTACTTACCATGCCCAGGGGTCAACCTAACGTGACGTCCTATGAAGCTGACCCATCCAAGCCTCCCGCTCTACCCAAACAGCCATAAATATCTACATACATACAAGAAGTGCTTTAATGGTTAGGAATTGCCCAGTACTGAGTACCTGCACTTCTTTTATTTGAAAGGGAGTGCACCTCTCTCAGCAATGCTGCAATTCATTTAATGATGGACTTCCTGCACTTCTCAGGAGCAAACACGTACTCTAAAGAGTGAGTACCAGGTACTCTAAAGAGTGAGTACCTGCACTTCTATATTTTCATATTAAGCACTGGATACAACCATACACAACCACTCACCCTGCTCACAGGTCCCTCCTCCTGCTTGGTCCTACAAACACACACCCATAGAACAACTCCAACCAGGCTTCCCACCCACCCTTTCATCTATAAATATCTACAACTACCACTGACCCTGGCCACTAATCCATCCACCCATGAATCCTGCTAACCCACCTATCGACACATCTATCACCCTAGCTATCCAAGCCCACCCAGTCTGTCATCTATGCATATATCGACATAGATACTACCTGCAGCGTTAGTCTGTCCACTGGGCAATGCACCCACTATCCTTTACAACCATCCATCCATCTATTCACCCATGCAATCAAGCCTACGCTGCCATCTGCTCATTCACCCATCCAAACTATACAATATGAAGACTTGACAGTTTTTAGGCGGCATCTTTTTAATTGCCTATGGTATTTCCAGGGGCTCAATGCAGGTCCCTGCAGCCCCTCCAGCAGGGGAAACATGGGGCAACTCTCCAAGAGCCCCCCTCCCCCAACCCTTCAAGGGCCCCCATTTAGCCCAAGGTCAATGAATATCTGTGAGATATGGGAGACTCAGGGGCCACTCATCACATTCTGCAAAGGGGGGCCGGGGGGGTCTGTCATTTTGTGTTACGCAACTGGGTATTTCCGGTAACAACTGACAGGGGTGGGGTGAAAATAAATGTATCGGTCCCTTGCATCTCCCACCAGGGGCCCACAGGAAAGAACAGAGCATATTCGTCGAGCGCCGGCCTGTTCTTACCCTCTCTCTGTGCTGGACACCCCCGTACACTCAGGGTCTATGTGTCCAGTACCGAGAAGCGTGTGCAGTCTTTCTGGCTTGGCGTCTGTGTGTGTGTGTGTGGGGGGGGGCAGAGGCACTGGTATCACGGACTTAACTCGGGACTCCCATGTTTCTAGTCAATTTCAACAAAGACTAACAGATAACCGAGATGTTACGTTTCTTCTCATTTCAGGTGAATTTTCCAGACACGCATGATTTGTCAATTTTAATAAAATTTCATGTTTCAGGCAAATAAAACAAACTGTAATTAATGTTCCTTTTGTTTTATTAAAATATATGATTGTGCCTTTTGGTCGCTGTAATTATTGGGAAAAAGATCACGAAGCTTTCATAGTAATTAAACAAAGGCCAGCGGGGTCAAAATACTGAGAAATAAATCTCGGAGCACAGAGGGAAAACACAACTTTCCAGCCTCCCAGATTGATGCCCCTCGCGCTGCTCGGTGGATTTATGACGCGATTTTCAAACAAAACCAACAAATATCGAAGGCCTCGTGCTACACGCGATCCCTCTGCTCTCGCTTCCGCACAGGGGCATTGATTTTTAAGAAAAGTTTGAAAAGGATTGTCCGTCGCGGGGATAAATCAAAAGGGGTCTTTTATGGAAGCGCATTATCCAAAGTGAACCAATTTCGTAAAATTACTGAAACCGATAAAAATTCAATTATTGGCCCGGGGGAGAAGTGGTGCGGGGGCCTGGGGAATGATGGCATCAACAGGCAGGAGATAACCGGGAAACACGAGCAAAGATGTAAGCGGGGCTTTTCATCTGCCTCGGACTGAAAAAATGACTTTCAACGATGATTGAAGCAGCACCCCCTCCCCTACCTTCTCCCAGGACGTGACGTCGAGAGACACGGTAGAGGGGCTTTATGCGAGCTACGAATAACCATCCACTGGCACTCGCGGGCGACCGGCTGGAGTCCAGGACATGCGACCTCATCACGCTCAGAGGACACGAAGACAGTGGAGCCGAGGAGGCTATATACACACAGACACGGACTGCCACACACGCACACACATATACATACACAGGCGTGTGCATATACTCACTAAACGCATGTGTGTGTGTGTGTATAGAAGTGATCATAAACGAACATATACACAAACGCATAAGTAAACATACCCACGCACGCATGGACACACATGCACATATACACATCAAGCAGGCGCACACACCCTTATGCAACTCACACTTGCAAACAGCTAAATACACATACATGCATGCACACACACACACGCATTTACATGCACACATACGCAATCATCCAGTGACAGACAGGTTGATTTTAATTGCCAATGCGATAACCAACCCACAATTACCTGAGAACTGGAGAGGTCAGGAGGAAATTGGGCATTTCGGGAAGTAAAATCACACACACATCCAGCCATCCACACACACACATGGAACCGCATTCGTGGAGCTGTAGCATCACATCGCTCATTCAGGACGCAGCCATATACAGGGCATTTGAATTACACAGGCACACGTACGTACGCATTTACGCACACAGAAACACATACACATGTACTGTTCCCCCGACAAGCCAGGAGTCGACGCTTGCTCAGAAGCAAAGAGCACTTTGAGCAGAAACACCACAGCACATTACCCACAGTCATCCATGAGAAGAGAGGGGCGCGTGCAGAGGCCATGTTCTGGGAGCAGTCTCCTCACGCACACCAGCACCCCGGACAGAGCTGTTTCTGCCAAGGAGGAAAGGGCAGCGCCGGGCAGTTATCACATCACGCTCACACACGTGTGCGCGTTCGTATCCAAAAGGAACACGCACATCCGGCGAGCTGTCCTCTAGCAGTATGCGCACACTAAATGGTCCTGTAACCAGCACTAGCCTTTCCCAAACGTCTGCGTTAGTACAGTGCTCAGTATTGGTTTAGGTGACGTGTAGCGCTTGTACAACTCCCCAATAAATTAACAAATACATTAAAAGTAGGATTTCACAAAAATGCTCGAAAATAGGCTGTAGCGCTACACAAAGAAACACAAAAACAATCGCCATGGCACTTCGCAAAAACGCAATAAAGAGGGGCTGAGATGGTTCCTGTTTGTCCAATAAATTGAGTACTGACCTTTTAAAAAATACAATTATGTGAGTAAACGGGTTTGACAAAGAGCGCCATAATTAGGCAATGAGATTTGTTACCACACAACAAAACCCCGATGTTTTGGTTTGTCAAAACGTAAAATAAAAGTGTTCTGGGATTTGATTAAAACAATTAAAACGGGGAAGCGTTGTTTTTTTTTAAAAGAAAGCGCAATTAATGTAAAAAGAAACACATTAAATCGAGTCAAAATTAAAAAAAAGATGTCCAGTAGACCAAGAAATACCAGAGGGAGGCGGTACAGTGACGAATGGCACTCTAGCGCTGCGATAGCTTGCAAATGCAGGATGTGCGCTATTCAAAAAGTCCAACTTAAGATCAGTCCATAACCTTATGGGTGACAAGTTGACAACCTATCACTATCGATAACCACCTCCACACAGAAAGGTGGGGGACCTGGGTTTTCTGAGGATCACAGATTTTTTTGTTTGTTTTTAGTAAAATAGTGAAAGATTTACAACACGCTGCCGTCCTCTACAACCGTTCCGAATGGATTTGAGGCCGAAGGATTGCGTTCTGCCTCTAAGTGTAAGTGCTCCAGGCCTCGGCTACAAATCTTTGAAACCGACATCTTGTCAGGACTTTGGCCTCCGCAGTCCTCCCAGTACAAGTGACCTCGCAGAGCAGGAGGTGACCCTGGCACGGCGCTGCCAGCCCGGGGCTCAACACTCTTCTGTATGATTCTTCTTACATGTGGCTTGGCACC
>CAWUFW010031988.1:0-14624 GCA_963921515.1 Calotriton arnoldi | reverse complement strand
AAAGGAAGGAAGCATGGGCATGCTGGGAAGGGGGTGGAGGCAATAGCATGATGGGAGTCGTAGTCACAGACATTGCTCAGCCTCACAACTGGCCCATCAACACCACCCTGAACCATGCTCACATCACAGGGAGTGGAGAAGGACTCACAAGATGGCTGACACTGGCTACTGCTGTGGGAGCACAAGGCCCTGCTGCCAACTGTGCACCAACAAACAGCAGGACACCACTGACTGACATCCTGAGAGACAACTTACACTCCCTGCAATGCAAGCACGTTCCATGGTGGGATATCCGGCTGGCTGGGTGGGAAGGGGGACTTGCAGCACTGACCATAGTCACCAGCACCTCCCTCACACCCCCAACACAAACTCCACAGTACCCACCTGGTAGAATGCAATGCCCTCCATCCTAACACAAGATCCCACAAAGCACCACCACCCTGGGTTATGTTGTGTGAAGCACAGGGACACTCTTGGGACTCTTAGCCAAACAACTGCCAGGACAACACTCCCAGCCATCCTGTCAGCACAGCCAGCCCACCCCACAGGAAGCAGAGTCAAAGGAAGGAAGCATGGGCATGCTGGGAAGGGGGTGGAGGCAATAGCATGATGGGAGTGGTAGTCACAGACATTGCTCAGCCTCACAACTGGCCCATCAACACCACCCTGAACCATGCTCACATCACAGGGAGTGGAGAAGGACTCACAAAATGGCTGACACTGGCTACTGCTGCGGGGAGCACAAGGCCCTGCTGGGAACTGTGCACCAACAAACAGCAGGACACCACTGACTGACATCCTGAGAGACAACTTACACTCCCTGCAATGCAAGCACGTTCCATGGTGGGATATCCGGCTGGCTGGGTGGGAAGGGGGACTTGCAGCACTGACCATAGTCACCAGCACCTCCCCTCACACCCCCCAACACAAACTCCACAGTACCCACCTGGTAGAATGCAATGCCCTCCATCCTAACACAAGATCCCACAAAGCACCACCACCCTGGGTTATGTTGTGTGAAGCACAGGGACACTCTTGGGACTCTTAGCCAAACAACTGCCAGGACAACACTCCCAGCCATCCTGTCAGCACAGCCAGCCCACCCCACAGGGAAGCAGAGTCAAAAGGAAGGAAGCATGGGCATGCTGGGAAGGGGGTGGAGGCAATAGCATGATGGGAGTGGTAGTCACAGACATTGCTCAGCCTCACAACTGTCCCATCAACACCACCCTGAACCATGCTCACATCACAGGGAGTGGAGAAGGACTCACAAGATGGCTGACACTGGCTACTGCTGTGGGGAGCACAAGGCCCTGCTGCCAACTGTGCACCAACAAACAGCAGGACACCTCTGACTGACATCCTGAGAGACAACTTACACTCCCTGCAATGCAAGCACGTTCCATGGTGGGATAACTGACTGGGTGGGTGGGTGGGTGGGAAGGAGGTCTGGCTGTCAACCAAACACAATCAATGCAGACCATGTTCACACCCCAGAGAATACATAGAAATGCCCAAATAATGCAGGACAATGTGCCACACCAATATCAACCCCTGACTGTGACGACTTAGGACAATACAATGTACAGGCCCGCACCCCGAGGCACAGTCACAACTGTCAGGTGTGTCAACCACTGATGCCTGCAGAAACATGACATACATTGTTTGTGTCTCCCAAAAACAGGTGATGATAGGGACACAGCAGCAGACGCTGAGGAGTCCCAGTCCCAGGCTCAAGAGGATGCCGAGCTCACTGGCGTCGTACAGCCTCTGTCCTCCTCGGACGATGAAGAACAACCTGGCACATCCGGTGCAAGTCAACATGCTGCACCAGCAGGACCACCAGCTGCAGCACCAGCAGGTCCACCAGCTGCACCCCCTGCACCCACCCCTCCAACGACTGTCACCACGAATACCATCCCTGCCGACATGGACAGAATAAGGAACAACACCAGCGCAGTGACCCTGGACCAACCTGGGGCCATGGACACCACCACCACCACCAACCCCGAGGTGGACCAGGGTTATCTGTGCGTGCAACTGCACACTGCACATGTCAGCAGGGGTGGTGGGAGGGAGTGGGAGACAGAGGTCGCTGCTTGCAGGCGTTGCTGGTGTGCATGAAGACCCACAACTGGTACGCATAGCTGATGCGTACCAGTCCAGCACCGGAGAGCTCAGCCAGGTAGTGGGGCTCCTCAGAGACATCAAACAGCAGCAGGCTGCCCATCATGCCCGCTTGGACTCCCACATGTCCCATGTGGAGTCACACATGTCACGTGTGGACTCCCACATGTCACGTGTGGACTCCCACATGACCCGCGTGGAGTCCAAGTGGGATGTACTACATGAGATGACGGCGGTGCACAGGGACATTTTACAATGCCTCCGCCAGATGAACAGCAACCAGTCCACACCTCCCTGTGTGCCAACAACATCTGGTACCGAACAAACTGCAACTGCCACAGGGAGGGAGGAGGACTCTGGCGGAGAGTCCCCTGCACCGCAGCAGCCTGCACTTGAGGCCCCCAAGAAGAGGGGTCGTCCGAGGAGGGAAAGTGAGAGGCTGATGGCCAAGCGCAACTCCCAGGAAGCCTGAACCTGTTCTGGATTTTCGCCTTTGTGCACAGACTGTTCACCCTGTTGATGGCAACACTACTCCCACACATTGCATGGGGAGTACAAGTTGGAACAATGTGTCAGACAACTGTGGCCCGATACTGGGGATCCTGTCTACCTGGACTTTCTATTCATCTAGGAACTTGGGATTGCAAGATTCATGTACAGCACAATCCATCCTATGCACTATTATCACAGATGTATCACAATAAACACAATAATACACCATACTTGCCTCTGTCGTGATTCCAACGTGGGTGCTGTTATGGGGATGATGAACAACAAAATTACACTGTGTATGCGAACTGCAACAGCAAGGACAACACAGGCATGTGAGTACAGGCAACGTGACACATATGAGGGAGACACACCACCAGGGCTACACAACACATACACACCTAGGCCATCTGACTCATTGCCTACACTGATGTTGCCAGGGAAGACGGTGCAATGCACAGACACCACACCCATTCCCAGTTGTAGTCAAGTAGCCCACAGGTGCAGTAAGCAAATGGCAGTCAAATGTGTGACCACAGACAACGCACATCACTAAGTGAAGCACAGGTTTATTACACAGTAGCAACATGCCGTAACCACTACAGATGCAAGGTAACCCCACCTGGTAGCGGGCACACAGTCAACAACTGTAGACAGAAGGAAGTCCATGGGTGTGGCGCACATCACCTGTAGGGACACAACAGCTACCAGCCTGGATGTGCAATCACGTTGTCGGTGGACACAGTTGACCAAACGAATCTGAAAGTACCCTGTGAAGGACAGAAATGACACACAGTCAAAAGCAATGGAGTACAGGACAGAACAGCAAAACTCATGCACAATACATGTTACAAGATACCCACCCAGAACCAAGTTAGCATGTGAACACTGTTGGGGAGTACAGCCCACCTGTAAGCACACATCGCAACACACATCCAGTCAAGTAGCCCATGGACACACTCCAACAGCACCAGAGCACCACCCACACATCATGCCAACTCACATCATTGACATGACACCTCAGGATACTCACATTCAGCTAAAGAAGTTGGTGATGAGCTGTGTGCGGACATCACCATCACCATCATCATCATCATCGTCACTGGCATCGTGTTCCAGGCCAGGATCCTCCACAGGTGGCGGATGTTGGTCATCGTCATCCTGGATGAGAGGCAACTCCTTCCGCACTGCCAGGTTGTGGAGCATGCAGCAGACGATGATAATCTTGCACACTTTCGCAGGGGCATATGGGAGGGACCCTCCGGTCTTGTCCAGGCAGCGGAAGCGGCTCTTCAGGAGACCAAGGTCCGCTCAATCACTCTCCTGGTCCGACCATGTGCCTCATTGTAGCGCATCTGGGCAGGTGTCACAGGGTTCCTGAGGGTGTCAGCAACCACGGCATGTTGGGGTATCCCGAGTCACCTACGGACAGACAAGTGCACATCAGCTGACTTGGAAAAGTGGGCGGAATACTACAGATCAGATCACACACAATGGCACAAAGTCAGTACACACCGACAAGCCAGGCACGCTGGTTCTGCATCTGTGCCATCAACCTGGGGATGCGACTACTCCTCATCACAAAGGCATCGTGTGCTGAACCAGGGAAACGGGCACACACGTGTGTGATGGTCATGTCTGCAAGACACACCACCAGTGCATTGACCGAGTGGTAGTGCTTGCGGTTCCTGTAGGCCTGCTCCTGGGCCTGTGGTGGTACCAAAGCCACATGTGTCCCATCAATGGAGCCAATGACATGCGGCATCCTCCCCAGGGCATAAAAGTCACTCTTCACGTCAGTGAGTCGTATGCAGTCTAGGGAAATAGATGTACCGGTTCAGGAAGAGCAACATTGCCGCCAAGAAATCGCGGAGCACACGGCTGAACATGGTCTGTGACATCCCACCAGCAGGCGCCACAGTATGTTGGAAGGTACCGGTGGCAAAGAAGTGTAGGGCTGCCATCACCTTCACCTTGGGGGTCAGCGCTGTAGGATACGGCCGGCCAGGCTGCAAATGTGGGGACAACTGCACTGCCAAATCCTCAATCAGCTGCCTGGTGAAGCGGTACCGTCGGATGCTGTCCCGTTCCACCATCGTTGCCAGGTCTGGGAATGGCCGATGGACAGCAGGAGCCCTGCAGTGCAGAGGAGAAGTAAGCAAGATCGTCAGTCACCCCACATATGCGGCATTGAACACACTCAAGATCCCAACATACATCATCATGAGGCACAACTACATGAAGTGTGCAGTACCGGAGCGACATGTATGGTACATACATGGCCAACATCTGTCAACACGGTCCTACAGGTGGCATCAATTTGTCCCAGGTTGGCCCATTGGATATCATGATGCTGTGTCACAGTCACCCCCAGTGACATGTGAGGACAGATGTGCCCCAGGCACCACAGCTCAACGACAGGCACATTCCCAGGGACCCTGTAATGCCACATGGACACTGGCATCACCTGGAGTATCATGTGTACACCACAACAAAACAAACATGACCCCCACAGGTAGTGGCCACACTTGCCATGGCAGGAGAGCCATGGACGTCTGTGACACACACGCACAACATCAGAGTCCATGCACACACAACGTGGATGTGGAGACTGTCTCCCATTGTGCACATGAAATCAGAGACATTGTAAACACTACATGCACAAAGACTGTGGAGGGCCATCACTATTGTGCCACTGGGACACCCTGGCTCAAACATACCGTCCCACATGGGACTCACGGGGTATGTGACATGACATACACAAACACCACTGTGAAATGTGACCATGGCACATGCACAGATATGAACAGTTGCACATCACAGTGGTCACGTACACGTAACACCCAGGATCCTGTCCCCATTAACACGTGCACAGCCTGGGGGTGGCTGCCCACAGAGTGACACCCACAGGACAAAATGTACACCAACATACACACAATAGGAAATGCAGCCTTACATGCCTTATGATAAGGTTTGGACAGGCTGTCGTGATGTAGGTGTGCCCCTCACTCCCTGGGAGCTATCTGTGGCTGGCATATGTCCATCTGAGACAGGCATGCTGACATATGCCAGTCACATGTACAGTGATGCGTTGAACAGCAATGGACCGATCGGTGCCTCCGGCCGGCCCATTGCTTTCAATGTGTGCGGGTGCGCGTTGTACCCCTGTGCGCGTTGTACTGCAATGGACCGATCGGTGCCTCCGGCCGGCCCATTGCATTCAATGTGTGCGGGTACGCGTTATACCCCTGTGCGCGTTGTACTGCAATGGACCGATCGGTGCCTCCGGCCGGCCCATTGCATTCAATGTGTGCGGGTACGCGTTGTACCCCTGTGCGCGTTGAACAGCAATGGACCGATCGGTGCCTCCGGCCGGCCCATTGCATTCAATGTGTGCGGGTACGCGTTGTACCCCTGTGCGCGTTGTACTGCAATGGACCGATCGGTGCCTCCGGCCCGGCCCATTGCATTCAATGTGTGCGAGTACGCGTTGTACCCCTGTGCGCGTTGTACTGCAATGGACCGATCGGTGCCTCCGGCCGGCCCATTGCATTCAATGTGTCGCGAGTGCAGCGTTGTACCCCTGTGCGCGTTGTACTGCAATGGACCGATCGGTGCCTCCGGCCGGCCCATTGCATTCAATGTGTCTGGGTGCGCGTTGTACCCCTGTGCGCGTTGTACCTCAATGGACCGATCGGTGCGCACCCATTGACAATGGGCTTGCCTGGCAACGGACGCGTTTTCGAATATTCGAGCGAGTCGGTTGCTGGAAAATCAGTTGGTCACCCACAACAATGTTGCAAAATCATGTATGTCATGAAGTTGAAATTTTGAAGGATGCTGTGGGCGTGTTTTGGTGCTGCTATTCCATGGATTGGCCAGATTCAGAAGATGCAAACGACTTGGACCTATCACTTTGGACACAAGGGACAGTATCTGCCTCTCCAGCACATATATATTGCTGCATGTTCCCCTGAGAGCCCACTTGCCTGCACTACATGCTCCAGGACGACATCTGCCACTGCACTGCTGCTGTCTCTGCCCCTCTGGACCCTGCAATGGCACGTACTGTGGAGAGAGCCCCAGCCTTCAGCCTTGAAGAGAACCAGGCCCTGCTGGACAGCCTACTTCCACAGTACAGCAAGCTGTATGGGACACCAGGGGAGCAGGTGAGTGTTCTGTGCACTGCCTTTCTGAATGTGCATTTTGTCTGACTAGCAAGGCTGAGAGTCAGCACACCACTGGCTAGCAGGCTCACTGAGTAGTTGTCACCCCCCATAGTGTGTAGTGACTTGCACTGGACAGGTATGGTGCAGTGACAGTGCTTCTGAACAGGGTTTTACTCCCCATGCTATGATACCATGTAGTGACTTCTGGAAAACTGTCCATGGGCAGCCGTGCACTGCCTGGGTACACCATGTGCCCCTGTGATTGCGACATGTATATGCAACTGTGTCATGCACGGATATGTTGCATGTGTAGTAATGGCCTTATCACTTTGTCATCCTGACAGGCTTCTGCCCATCGGAAGCATGAGATCTGGAAGGACATCGTCCGGGCTGTCCGGTCCGTGGGGGTCTACAAGCGCCGGATCCGCAACTGCCAAAAGAGGTGGCAGGACCTTCGGGGCTGGACCCGGAGGATTGCACGGGTCCAGCTGAAGCTGTCGCCTCCTCGCAGGAGGGCGGAACACGGACCCTGACCCCCACATGCTCAGGATCCTGGCGGTGGTCTTTCCAGACCTGGATGGGCAGCTGAAGGCCAGAGAGCAGCAAGGAGGGGTGAGTCAAAGACTGCACTGTGTACTCTGTCTAACATGTTATGTGCCCTCCTCGGGCCAGGTTGAACTGCCACAGTACAGCAGTCATGTTGTCCAGGAGCCATGTCCCTCTATTGTGCACTGCCCACTCCTCATCTGATACCCAGGTGTGGCCCTTACATGCAGGGAATTCTGTCACTTAGGACTGTGTCCTTGCAGTTTGCTTGACTCAAGGTGGGAGACAGCATCTGTTTCCCTGACTCTGTGGTGGGCATCATGGGTGGGTCCATTGCTTACACAATGCCTGTATTCTGACATGTATTCAGCGTGTTACTTTGATCTGTGGTCCAATTGCTGAGCTGATCCACCACATGTGGCTGGGGTACCTGGCACACACCCATGCTGCGGGTGGGAACAATGTTTGGGCCCCAGGAGTATGTATATGACGTGTGTCACACATACTTAGCCAGCTGCCTACAGTCCAGGGCTCATCCCTCATTCATGTGGGGCTGGACAGTCATGCCTACTCCAGGCCATACAATACACTCTGTACTCCCACTCCCGTGTATCAGAGGACACATTGTGCACAGTGATTTGACCCCTCAGGTGTCTGCCTCTGTGTCAGTGTGCTGTGGATTAGTCGCCAGGACTGCTGTGGAGTTTCTTGGTAGGGGCTCAGCATGCCACTGGAGATGTGACCATAGGAGACGATACTTGTGTGACACATAGGTGTCTGATCAGCTGCCCATGCAGACTGGGGCATGTAAATGTGAAGTTCAGGCAGCTGTTCCCCATGCACAGCAGAGTGTGAGGGCTCAGGTTCAGAGGGTAGTGTCACAGGTCTCCCATATGTCCAATAGGTATGACCTGGACAGATGAGGGTTAAGAGGATGTGTTGTGGGGGGATGTACATGTGCACTTGTGCAGCTCCAGGACTTGCATTCCCCATGACCTACTATTGTGACACAGTGCAGAGTGTTGTTGTCTGGCTGCAAAGTCATACATCACTGAGACAGTGATGTATGACTTTGCAGTCATGCCTCCGCCATGGCATGTGTCTACTGATTGGTGATCCTGCAGGGGAGTGACATGTGCTACATGCACACCATAGTGGCGCTGGCTATCAGGACATGGGTGCATCATGGTGTCTGTCGCTGGTATGCATCACATGCATTTCCTATTTGACTCTGGGCATCCCTTACATCCGTAAACCTGTACTGACTCAGTGGCAAGAGCTGTGATGTGTCCACACCGTGTCCTCTGCACTGTCCAACTACTGTGTACTTGGTGCATGTGTCAACACTGGGGTGTTGCAATCCAACAGACACCAGACAGATGGGTGCAAGGCCATGTGGGATGTGAGTGCCATGCTTGGCATCAGACTGACAATTGACTTCTCCTGTTCAATTAGGGCACTTTTAGCAATGTACAACTAATGATGCCAGGGCTTGCTCTGTAATGTGCTGTGCTCACAGTGGTGTGTGCGTTTGGTGCAGGTGACTGATGTCTGTCTGTTTCCCCATTGTTTGCAGATACATCCACGGCCACGGAAGGGGACAGCTCCACGGACCAGGAGGAGCCGGAGAGCCAGACTGGGTCAGCAGCCGAGGAGTGGTCGGAGGGACCCAGTGGCACGGAGGGCGAGGGAGCCACACCGAGGAGTCCTCAGCAGCATCCACCTCAGCTGAGGACCAGAGCAGCTCGGAGGATGACTCCCTTGTGGAGGCGGGTGTCAGCAGCCACCACACCCCAGCTAGTGTTGCTGTCCCGCCACCACCAGCACCACCACCGCCCTCCCATCGGCTCCCATTCCCCAGGTCCGTGGAGGCTCCCATGTCCGGGAGCGTGTCTCCTTTGGGCCAGGCACCGCACCCCCTGCCCCTGTGTCCCCTGCTGCCCTGAGTGAGGAGTCTGTGTGCCTCCTTCGCCAGCTCCATGTAGGGCAGACAGCCATGCTGAGTGTCCTCCATGCGCACACCGCGCTGTTGACTCAGCTGGTGTCGTTCATGGAGGGCATCTCATCGGGCATGTCTGACCTACAGAGGGGCAATAGGTCCATGGACTCCTCCCTGACGGCAGCAGTGTCCCTCCTCAAACGGTCCCTCACCCCTCCTGCCTCTGCTCCATCCACACTCCCCAGCACCTTACCCATCCCAGGCACACACACACTGGCACAGGCACACACCAGCACACACACATCCAGCACACTGACACACACGCCAATGACAAAACGCACACGCACGCACATTCAGGGGACTGAAGCCAGACTCACAGGGGATGGGGCCCTGGAACACACACACGCATCCACATGCACTGCGCAGTCCTCAGTTCCCTCTCCCTCCAAAGCACCCTCCCTTGCCTCACCTGCAACCCCAAAGTCACAGCAGCTCTTCCTCTGTGACCTCGGCCTCTTCCCCACCGATGAAGCTGCTCCAGCATCCCGGGGGAAGAGGAAGCCCACCCACACGGAGCAGAGTGCCCCTCGCCCCCGGACACCCTCCCCAGGCGCAGACGGACTGAGGCCCCCACCCGCAAGTCCCCCGGAGTGCTAAGAGCAAGACCCCGCCACCACCCTGCAGCTCAGGCACAAGGTCTCCGTCCTCCATCCCTCAGGCCCCCACTGCACAGGTGCCCCCACCACACCCTGCCCCAGGTTCCCCCACCCACAGATATACCATCCCCAAGATGCTCCGGCCTTCTCCCCCTGCCACTTGCTCTCCCAGCACCACACCCCCGCTGCGCTTGTCTGTGCCACTGATGTGGTGAGGGTGTCCCCCCTCTGTCCAACCCACCTTGCCTGTTCCCCATTCTCCTCCCCTGGAGGTAGGCACTGCAGTGGAGTCCACTACCGCCCTGTCTGACTTGGGCACTGCAGTGGCGGACCTGTCCACCCCATCTGCAGGGTCCACTGCAGTTGTGCCGGCACCCACGACATCTGTGTCATGCCCCCAGTTGTGCCGGCACACACCATGTCAGACACCTCCACTGCAGTTGTCAGTGGCTCTCCTGCACCCACCACCCCTTCCCTGACTCCCCCTGGTGAGCCCTGATCCTGTCCCTGCGGTGCCTGGCCTGCCCCCGGTTGCCCCTCCTAGTGGATTGTCCCTGGTATTGTGCAGGCATGCGTAGGGTGACATCTGCCAGTGTCACCCTGTTTGAACTTTGACAATGGACTGGCCATTGGCCTTTGCTCTTTTTCAGGACTTCGTTTGGCCTCAACACATATGCTGAATAAAGCAACTTTCTTTTCTCTAGTGCTCATGCTTCAGATGTACATGTTGTTGGTGCAGCTAACCATGCCCTTGCTGCAGTGATGGTGATATCTGGTCTCATGATTATGAAGTGTTACTGTGCAGGAACCCATGTGGTCCAGGGGAATGTGTCCTATCATGTGGTGTATCCATGTCATCAATAGCAGCATCTGAGGGTGTCATGTGTTCAGTATTTGGCAATGGGTTTCCTACTTACATTGGCAATTTCATATCTGTGGCTTCCACCCCTGCACATCTGTTGTGCCTGCCATCGTTGCATTTGTCTACTTCCCTGACCGTGTTGCCATCTCCAGTGGACATGCAGGTTTGGGCATCAATGGGGAGGGACTCATCCGTGTAGTCAGTGCAACATTGCTATACAAGTGTGTTGGATCTGTGCTGATGATTCCGTTGGCACATCCATGACCAGGCTGATGTGATGGGAGCCCTCATTTGGTGCTAATTGTTGATTGTGTGACCAAGTGCTCAGCTGACATGATGGGGCCCTACTGAGGCAACATATGGCACAGCTTTCCTCACACAGGAGTGGAGTCCCCTCATGGCAGTGTGTACACGTGTGACATTGCCTGCGCCCAAGGTGTGTGTTGTATGTGCATGTCTGTGTGTTCACTTCCATTCATCTGCGCATGCTGTGATCCCTAGTGTTGTACCTGTTTGTGATGCTTGCTGACTTGAGCTATGTTCCCCCAAAGTCTTCTCCCTGTGTTCTCTGTGATGTGGGTGCATGGCACATTACTGGTCATCAGGGTGTCACCCATAGGTGTGTTTGCTGTCAGGGCAGAGTTTGTGTGCTGACGCAGATGGGTCTGAGTCAGGTTTCCCTTTGGCACTTGTTGTTTGCCCCTGTCATGTGATTTCCAGTTTGTGTTATCTTTCAGTGATTGTGACACGTTGTGTGTGTGACTGCTGGCACTCCTTAGGGTCCGGGCTGCAATGTTGGTTGTTGTCTATGTGTGTTCTTTGTGGGTGACCTTGGCTTCTTCATTGGTGTGTGACTGTGGCTGGGATCCCATTGGTCGGTGTGGTATTGCCGTCATGTCCATGTACAGAGTAGTGTGCAGTGTGTCAGACATTCAGGAGTCTTGTTGAGTGTCCATGTGTGATGTGTTTCTACACCTTGGTTCCCACCCACCACCCTGGAATAGTCATGGGTGCATGTGCAATGTCACCAGTGCATGTGTACTTCACTGCTGCACATTGTTGGAGGTCGAGGGTGTGGTGTTGAGTGTGTGCAGATGAGAGTTGTTGCCCGGCTAGTCCCCTGCCTCCATGTTGGCCTTGGCTTACTGGCCATGCTGATTGATTTGTGCTTGTGTAGGTGTGATGGTAGTTAGTTGCTCAGGACACCTGACTGTGGTTCACAGTGTGAGCGACATTTAGCTTTGTCATCACAGTGGTATTTTTCTTCAGCCCAGGGTCACCACATTGTGGGGGCCCTGGGGAGTGGTGCTGTGGTGTGTCTGTGACTTGCTGTGTCAGTTGTTGTTCCTACGTGCCTGTGTGACATGTGTGTTTTGTGCTCCCTCTCACCTGTCAATGCCTGCTTGCCCACATAGGGGATTTGGATCCATGAGTTAGCTTAGTGTGGCAGTGTATGCACATCTGTATGATTGGTATTCAGCTCTCCTCATGTGTTGTGTTGTTGCCTGGGGACACTGGCACCCCCACCCCTCACCTGCTGTGTATGATGACAGTGTTGGTCTGCCTGTTTGTGTTTGTGCATCTGCACCACTGCATTGGCATATCTTGGGTGTGCCATTGGCTGTATGTTGTTTGGTGTGTTTCCCCTGCTGTCCCTGGGACTCCTAGGTCATCGGTCAGCACAGTGATCATGGTTTGTGTGTCCCATTGCTGCCATGGTATGGTATCTGTTCACCTCACATCTGCTGTCTCCACAGGGTATCTGCATTTGTGTGCCCATTGGTGCAAATATGTGGTTCTGCATTCTGATGGTCACTTCTGTCATTGTGTCATTGATGACTGTTGACGGTCTCAGCCCCCATGGGTGTTGTTTGTCTGCACATGGCCAAAGGAATGTTTCATTTGCACTGCAGTATTTGGCTCCCCCAATTTATGTTGCAATGGGACACATACACTACTTTGCCACAGATGAGTTTTTGGTTCTGTGACCAGGAATGATCCATGCAGTTTGGCAGTTGCAGCTCTTTCTTTGTTAACAATTACCTTTTGGTCACTGTGATGATGAGGGTGTAGACCCCATTGCCACAATGGTCAAAATGTGCTTCAGCTATGGACCCCACACTTACCTTTTGGTCACTGTGATGATGGGGTTTAGACCCCATTGCCACAATGGTCAAAATGTGCTTCAGCTATGGACCCCACACTTACCTTTTGGTCACTGTGATGATGGGGTTTAGACCCCATTGCCACAATGGTCAAAATGTGCTTCAGCTATGGACCCCACACTTGCCTTTTGGTCACTGTGATGATGGGGGTTTAGACCCCATTGCCACAATGGTCAAAATGTGCTTCAGCTATGGACCCCACACTTGCCTTTTGGTCACTGTGATGATGGGGTTTAGACCCCATTGCCACAATGGTCAAAATGTGCTTCAGCTATGGACCCCACACTTGCCTTTTGGTCACTGTGATGATGGGGGTTTAGGCCCCATTGCCACAATGGTCATGGGCTGCTTGCATTGTGGGTGCCACACACATATATGTGTGGCACATGTGCTAGGGGGTCACATTGTATGTTCAATGTCATGTTCGGTGTTGTAGGCATTTGACACAGCCTGCTCACCACGCTTGTCATGGTGGTGGGGGATGTCTTAATCTTGCATTCCCTAGGTTGTGGTGTGCTTGTTGTGTCATGCATTGTCCATCCTATGAGTGGGGGTGGTAGTAGTGGTAGGCATCCAGCCCCCTGGCTAAGGGTGGTAGTAGTGGTAGGCTTCCTGCCCCCTGGCTAAGGGTGGTAGTAGTGGTGGGCATCCTGCCCCCTGGGTGAGGGTGGTAGTAGTGGTAGGCATCCTGCCCCCTGGCTAAGGGTGGTAGTAGTGGTAGGCATCCAGCCCCCTGGCTAAGGGTGGTAGTAGTGGTGGGCATCCTGCCCCCTGGCTAAGGGTGGTAGTAGTGGTGGGCATCCTGCCCCCTGGGTGAGGGTGGTAGTAGTGGTGGGCATCCTGCCCCCTGGCTAAGGGTGGTAGTAGTGGTAGGCATCCAGCCCCCTGGCTAAGGGTGGTAGTAGTGGTGGGCATCCTGCCCCCCTGGGTGAGGGTGGTAGTAGTGGTGGGCATCCTGCCCCCTGGCTAAGGGTGGTAGTAGTGGTGGGCATCCTGCCCCCTGGGTGAGGGTGGTAGTAGTGGTGGGCATCCTGCCCCCTGGGTGAGGGTGGTAGTAGTGGTGGGCATCCTGCCCCCTGGCTAAGGGTGGTAGTAGTGGTGGGCATCCTGCCCCCTGGGTGAGGGTGGTAGTAGTGGTGGGCATCCTGCCCCCTGGGTGAGGGTGGTAGTAGTGGTGGGCATCCTGCCCCCTGGCTAAGGGTGGTAGTAGTGGTGGGCATCCTGCCCCCTGGCTAAGGGTGGTAGTAGTGGTGGGCATCCTGCCCCCTGGGTGAGGGTGGTAGTAGTGGTGGGCATCCTGCCCCCTGGCTAAGGGTGGTAGTAGTGGTGGGCATCCTGCCCCCTGGCTAAGGGTGGTAGTAGTGGTGGGCATCCTGCCCCCTGGCTGAGGGTGGTAGTAGTGGTGGGCATCCTGCCCCCTGGCTAAGGGTGGTAGTAGTGGTGGGCATCCTGCCCCCTGGCTAAGGGTGGTAGTAGTGGTGGGCATCCTGCCCCCTGGGTGAGGGTGGTAGTAGTGGTGGGCATCCTGCCCCCTGGCTAAGGGTGGTAGTAGTGGTAGGCATCCTGCCCCCTGGCTAAGGGTGGTAGTAGTGGTGGGCATCCTGCCCCCTGGGTGAGGGTGGTAGTAGTGGTGGGCATCCTGCCCCCTGGCTAAGGGTGGTAGTAGTGGTG
>CAWUFW010031987.1:0-14628 GCA_963921515.1 Calotriton arnoldi | reverse complement strand
CGACTGGGGCCAGCAGGTGAAGCACAAGTTACTAACTTGTGTAACGATATATCTGTAAGAGACAGTAGTTAGTGATAGATTCCTTACCTTAGAATATCCCCAGGCGTCAGGCTGGATCCGGAAAGTTTTGCGTAGCAGTACCCTTGCGCGTCGGTAGGCGGCGTCGTGCGGCTCCGCGTCCGTCGTCGGCGTCGTGATCGCCGGGATGACGTCGCGGGCAGCACTTAGGCGCCGCCCCTGCGCGCTGACGTCAGTTCTGTACACGACTTTCCGCGCCAGGAACGCAGAGCCATGCAAGAAGCTGACACAGGTGTCTGAAAAATACTAGGGCCCTGAAAGGGATGTCCTTAACCCTAGAAATCAGTTCGCAGAACGGGGAGGATGGGTGGGGCGGTAAGGAATCTATCACTAACTACTGTCTCTTACAGATATATCGTTACACAAGTTAGTAACTTGTGCATCTGAAAGAGACACGTTAGTGATAGATTCCTTACCTTAGAATAGATACCCCAGCAATACCAACCCCGGTGGTGGGTCTGCGAACAAAGATCAGACAAGGAAGTCCTGGAGGACAGAACGGCCAAGAAGCCGTCCCTCCGGACCTGACTGTCAAGGCAGTAATGCTTAGTAAACGTGTGCAGCGAGGCCCACGTAGCTGCCTGACAGATAACCGGCAGCGGAACACCGCGGCCCAAGGCCGTGGTAGCAGCCGTTGCCCTGGTGGAATGGGCACGCAGCCCAACAGGCGGCTCCTTCTTGGCCAAAGAATAGCAGGTCTTGATGCACAAGGTAACCCAGCGGGAGACGGTCCTCTTGTGCACCGCCCGACCTTTTTGGCGCCCACGTAGCCAACAAAGAGCTGGTCATCCACCCGGAAGTGTTTTGTGCGGTCGATATAGAAGGAGAGCGCACGTTTTGGGTCCAGACGGTGGAGCCTCTCTTCCTCTCTGGAAGGATGCGGAGGCGGAAAGAAGGTGGGCAAAGTGATGGTCTGCCCAATGTGGAAAGCAGTAACCACCTTTGGCAAGAAGGACGGACGCGTCCGAAGAACAACCTTGTCTGGATGAACAGACAGAAAGGGAGGTTTGCAAGATAGAGCCTGGAGCTCACTCACCCGCCGAGCGGAGGTGATGGCCACCAGAAAGGCAGTCTTCAGAGTCAGAAGACGAAGAGGACAGTTATGCAGAGGCTCAAAGGGAGCGCACATTAAAAGGTAAGAACCAAGTTCAAGTCCCACTGAGGCATTACAAACGGAACAGGAGGGAAGAGGTGAGTAATGCCTTTTAAGAACCTGTTAACAACAGGGGACTTGAAAAGGGAGGGCTGATCAGGGAGCCTGAGGAAGGCCGAGATAGCACAAAGATAACCCTTGATGGTACCCAGGGCAGAACCCTGTTGGGCCAGAGAGAGAAGGAACAGAAGGACCTCAGAAAGAGGGGCAGAAAGGGGATTCACAGCCTTTGCTGTGCACCACGCCACAAATTTGTTCCACCTGCAGGCGTATACCACCTTAGTGGAGGGACGCCTGGCTGCCAGAATCACATCACAAACTTCGGGAGGCAAGTCGAAAGGAATCAACTGCCGCCGCTCAATCTCCACGCAAGCAGGTGTAGACTGGACAGGTTCGGGTGGAGGACCGTCCCCTGCTGCTGCGACAGAAGATCCTCCCGAAGAGGCAGACGGATCGGGGGATCTATGCTCATATTGAGTAGCTCGGGATACCAAACTCTTCGAGCCCAGTCCGGAACCACAAGAATGACTTGGGCCCGGTCGTGCCGAATCTTCTTCAACACTCTGGGTAGAAGTGGTATAGGCGGAAAGGCGTACAACAGACCGCAACTCCACTCGCGACGAAAAGCGTCGCCGAGCGAGTGCCGCCTTGGAAATTCCAACGCGCAGAACTGATGACATTGCGCGTTCCCTTCGGTGGCGAATAGATCTAACCAAGGCTCTCCCCACTGTAGAAAGAGTCCTTGCGCCACTTCCGAGTGAAGACGCCATTCGTGATCCATCATGCACCTGCGGCTGAGTTCGTCCGCCCTGGCGTTCAGAGAACCTGCCAGGTGTTGAACCATCAGGAACATGCCCTGATGTTCCAGCCATGTCCAGAGGCGCAGAGCCTCCTGACAAAGGGTCCAAGACCCCACCCCGCCCTGTTTGTTGCAGTACCACATGGCGGTGGTGTTGTCTGTGAACACCTGCACTACCTTCCCTTTGACAGAGGGAAGGAATGCCTTGAGTGCAAGCCGGATCGCCCGGAGCTCCAGAAGGTTGATATGGAGCCGGGACTCCGCCGGAGACCAGAGGCCTCTGATCTCCGCCTCTCCCATGTGACCGCCCCATCCCAGAAGGGACGCGTCCGTCACAACTGTATGCTCTGGCTGGGGAAGGGAGAGGGATCTGCCCATGACCCATTGCCGGTTCGAGAGCCACCACTGCAACTGTTTTGCAGTCCCCTCCGAGATCTGGACGTGATCGGACAGGTTGCCCTGGTGCTGCGCCCACTGGAACTTCAGGTCCCACTGCAGAGCCCGCATATGCCATCTGGCATGATTGACCAGCAGGATGCAGGAGGCCATGAGGCCCAGCAGCCTCAGGGTCATCCGTACCGAAACCCAGGATAAAGGCCGAAAGATCGGAATCATAGCCTGAATATCCCGGACTCGCCGTTCGGGAGGATAGGCCCGAAACTGCGTCGTGTCCAGAACTGCTCCGATGAAAAGGAGCTGTGGAGAAGGAATTAGATGCGACTTCGGCACATTGATGGAGAACCCCAGCGAGTGCAGGAGTTCGGCCGTAGTCTGGAGGTGGGAGACGACTGCCTGGGACGAGCCCGCCTTCAGCAGCCAGTCGTCGAGGTAGGGGAAGACTGAAACCCCTGCCCGGCGCAGATGAGCTGCGACCACCGCCATCACTTTCGTGAACACCCGAGGGGCACTTGTAAGGCCAAAGGGGAGCACGGTGAACTGAAAATGCTCGGGGCCTACCGTGAACCGAAGGTAACGCCGGTGGGCCGGCAGGACGGGGATGTGGAAATACGCGTCCTGCAAGTCCAACGCTACCAACCAGTCTCCAGGGTCGAGGGCAGTCAAGACCTGAGCTAGGGTGAGCCTCTTGAACTTCTCCTTCCGGAGGAAGCGATTGACGTTCCGGAGGTCCAAGATAGGACGCATGTCCTCCTTGTCCTTTTTGGGCACCAGAAAGTAGTGGGAGTAGCAACCACGCCCTACTTCTGGGGTCGGAACATGCTCGATGGCCCTCTTGGTCAAGAGGGCCGTGACTTCCTTCCGTAGAAGCACCAAGTGATCCCCTGACATGCGGTGGAATTGAGGTGGCATGGCTGGGGGGTGGTCTCGAAGGGGAGGGAGTAGCCCCTTCGGACAATGTCCAAGACCCACGTGTCCGAGGTGATGGTGCGCCAGTGGGGAAGGTGATGGCGGACCCTGCCCCCTACTGGCGTGCCGTGCACCTGAAAGGAGGGACTAGGAGGGCTTGGAGGCCGCGGACGGGTTGGAGGTGGTGGCCTGACCCGCACGCTGGTTGCCCGATCCGCCACGGCGGAATCCACGTCCTCGGCCACGCGAAGACGCCTGCTGCGCGGGCCGGTGGCTGGGCTGCTGACGTGAAGGGCGCCCCTACCGTGGCCACGATAGGGGCGAAAAGCAGAAGGTAGCGGAGGGCGTGTAGCAGAAAGGCCCAGGGACTTTGCAGTAGCCCGTGAGTCCTTAAAGCGCTCCAACGCATGGTCTGCTTTGGACCCAAAAGACCGACTCCATCAAAGGGCATGTCCATGAGAGTATTCTGGACATCCCCTGAAAAACCAGTGGTTCTCAGCCAGGCGTGGCGCCGGAGCGCCACCGTCGTTGCAATCGACCTGCCCAGCGAGTCGGCGGTGTCAAGGCCACAACGGATAGTGTATTTGGCCGCATCCCTTCCTTCCGCAATGGCGCGGGAAAGCAGTGCCTGGACCTCCTCAGGGCACTGGGGCAAAACATCCGCCACCGAATCCCACAGGGAGTGGGTATATCGGCCCAAAAGACAAGCGGTGTTAACGGACCGCAAGCCAGCACTGGAGGAAGAAAAACCTTTCTTCCCAAACTGATCCAGGCGTTTGGATTCCCTATCCGGAGGAGCGGTAGGGAAGGCGGTTTGGGAAGCGGAGGCTTGGACAACCAAGCTCTCAGGAGTGGGGTGGACAGAAAGAAACAGGGGGTCGCCCGGAGCGGGGCGATGGCGTCGTGACACGTTCCGATCCACAGGAGCCCCTGTGTTGGGCTTGGACCAGGCGCCCAAAAGAACGTCAGTGAGGGCGTCGTTAAACGGCAGCACAGTCTCCGCAGAGGAGGCTGCCGGCTGAAGCACCTCTGTCAAGATGTTAGTCTTGACCGTCAAAGTAGGGAGCTGGAGACGTAAGGCCCCAGCAGCCCTACGCAACACCGTACCAAAATTGGCCCCCTCCTCCGTAGCCACGGGAGGAGACAGCATGCCAGTGTCAGGAGAAGTATCCAGACCACTGGCCTCCCCTAGACTCTCTGTCCAGTCCTCATCATACTGACAGTTGCGTGTCAGAGGGTCATCAGACCCCTCCCAGTCCTCCTGGTCCTCCTCTGGTTCAAAATAAGGAGGAGGAGGGACATTTGGGACCCAAGGTCCCATCGGCGCCGGAGCCGGCGTCGAGCGACGTCGCTCCGGGTCCATGTCCGGAGCCGGAAGGAACTGGGGGACGACGCCGCCCGGAGCCCAGGGCGGCGTCGAGAACGGCACCGGAGACATCGGCGCCGGCGGAGGTGTCGTGAGGTCGACCGGCGTCGATGGGGGTTGTGGAGCCGGGATCGAGGCCGGGGCCGAAGCCGGAGCCGGGATCGAGGCTGGAGGCTCGGGCGACGCCGGGGCCGGAGCCGCCGGCGACGCCGGAGCAACCCCATCAGGGCCCGCGGGGCCCGAAGGCGCACCGGAGGGGCCTGAAGGCCCGAAGAGGCGGGCCATGGCCGACAGGAACTCCTGTACCTTGGCCGGATCCGCCCCGAACCCGGGAAGGGCGGGTATGACGGGGCGACTCCACAGGCAAGTCCGGGGCCGCGGGGGCGGGGACGGTGCCGGGAGGGGCCTCAGCCGAGTCGCGAGACCGGCGAGGCGAAGTCCGAGAGCGACGATGCTTCTTGGACTTCTTGTGCTTAGACTTACCGGACGAAGAAGTCGACGACCGGTGTGCACTCCGCGAGCGACCCCTGGACCTCTCACGCGACCGGGGCTTCCGCGGAGCCGAATGCCGGGCCTCGAGGAGCTTTCGAGACCGCTCTCGCAAAGCTTTCGGGTTGAGGGCCTGGCATTCGGGACAAGACTCGGTGTCGTGGCCTCGGCCGAGGCAGAAGAGACACTCCCAATGCGGGTCGGTGACGGACATCATCCGCGCACAGGCGCCGCATCGCTTGAAGCCGGGCATCCCTACGACACCTTAAAGTTGGAAAAAACCAGTGAAAAAATCACCAAAAAGTATGGTCAAAAATTGACCAGGGCACTGCTCTTCCCGGATCTGCGCTTGCTGGCGCGGAAAAGAAGAACTGACGTCAGCGCGCAGGGGCGGCGCCTAAGTGCTGCCCGCGACGTCATCCCGGCGATCACGACGCCGACGACGGACGCGGAGCCGCACGACGCCGCCTACCGACGCGCAAGGGTACTGCTACGCAAAACTTTCCGGATCCAGCCTGACGCCTGGGGATATTCTAAGGTAAGGAATCTATCACTAACGTGTCTCTTTCAGATGTTTTGACCGGAGCCTTCTTTTTTTCAGGTGGGGTTGGGATAGGGGCAGTTGTACTCACTCGTTGACCTGGAGTGATGTGGTCGTCTGCCTCGGAAACGATTTCCAGGTCCTCCGAATCATCCTCCGGGACATCGGGACCCTCGTTGAAGATGTCCTCCGGCACCGGAGCTGCTCGTTGCGCCATAACGTGTCGTCAGGCCCGGCGATCACGGATGGTCTTTTTTGATCGAAAGGAGGCGCAGGCCTGGCAATTATTCTCCTCGTGCTCGGGCGAGAGACAGAGGTTACAGACCTTGTGTTGGTCGCTGTGTGGGAATTTAGCTCCACACTGGGGGCATTTTTTAAATGGAGTCCTTTCCATTAGCCGTAGGCCCGAATGGCGTCGATAGGCCCAGCGGCCCGCGTCGACGACCGGAATCGAGGATTTGAGGAGCGTGTCGAAGAGCACACGAACGAAGACAATACCGTCGAGTTTTTTGATGTTTTGCGCGTCGAAAAGTAGAGTAGGGAACCGGAGCGCAGAAGTTACATCCGAACCCGATGGCGGAAAAAAACAATCTGAGGATGGAGTCGATGCCCATGCGCACTATCGTCCAAGGGAGGAGTCACCTATCTCGTGACTACAAAGACTTCTTCCAAGACAACAACAAGGTGCAAGCATCCGAGCCCAACACCAGATGGCGATCTATGCACATAGTGTGAATTCTGCAGCTCATATGCCTCGAACATATCATTTACAACCTAAGGGACCATACCAACTGCAACTCCCAGAATCTCCGTCTATGCTGTCTGGTGCCCCTGTAATTTAATTATGTGGGCCAGACAACGCAAACGGCCAAGTCACGTTTGTACCAACATAAGAGTCGCATACGTTGTAGGAGTCTCTCTGCGCTTTTGGTATCCCACTTCTTAAAATTTAACCACTCACCTCTTGATATCAGGTGGCAGATTGAACAAACAAGAAAACCACCTCGGGTGATGACATACAGATGAAACTGAATAGAGCTGAATGCCAGTGGCTCCTTAAATATGACGCATAAATACTGGATGGAATACAATGGAGGGATGTAATTCTATAGTATTATACTGAGTTCCAATTACTGGTTCCCCTTGTTCTTCTCATCCATGTATTACCTGTGATTATAATTTGCCTACAGTTTGGAATGTAATGTGTTGTGAACTATTACATTGTTTCAACAATATATGTTTGTTGTCTCTTCTTGCCTAATTTGTAACATTCTATTAAAGGAAATGGGTTGCCATGTTCCGCTGTCATATGCAAGATCCTCCCTGCTTACTTTCTATTGTGGAGACACCACATAATGTAAAAATGGGATTTCATGTTTAGTTGTCACACACAAGATCTTTTGTGTACATTATAACTGAAATTTTGTTTCTTATATTTGTTGATTCTTACTAATCTCTATATGGTGAAACCATTGGCCAGGTCTCGCATGTGTGTTCCTGGGCTGACCGGTGGGATGTGTCGGCATATGACTGGCAGCGGTGTAATATCTTTGACCAATTTTAATTCAAAGCTTCTCTCATTGAGCGATGAGTTATCTCCTGTACCAAATGGTGGCGCTCTCTTTTGAGTGGTGTGGTCTGGCTAAAAATGCGGCTCCAACTTTGATCATTCATCATGGAGTATGTTTCTTGTTGTTGGTGGCTTTATGTGGCTAGGTGTGTCTGGTAGTTATGTGAATGCCGCCTCAAGCGACTATGTTGGATATAGCTAAGGAGACGTAGCGCCCCGGGCATGCGTGTCGCTTCTCATCATGTGCTATATTTAAGTAAATCTTTTTCTTGTTTTTGTTTGTGTTCGTGATTGGCTAGCGATATGCTGCTTGGGATCATTTACTGAATGCCGTTAGCTGTTGGGAAGTAGTGTTCATGCCCCACACATGTGTAGTTTATCACATTGCAGGTATTAAAATTAAAATTCTTTAAACTTTAATTCCTTTTGTTTCTTGTTTGATTTAAATATAGAGTATGGATTAATTTTGTATTAAAATTCTTGCAAAGACTACACCAGTGGGTAGTTTTTCTTTCCTCCCCACTGCGTTCAGTGAGGCTTAAAACGCCGACTGTGGTTCGGCAATTCCCATATGCGGCCCAACAGTGCGGTGTTGTGGGAAACCGAGGAGAACTTTGTTCCCCAGTAAGTTTGATAGGAGGGGTATAAGTATGAATGTAGGGGCTTTACCCATTTGCGTAGGTGTAGTAGGCTGGCTTAGTATATGGTGCACACTTATTTAAGTGAAGCAACTTGTGATTTTAGGTGTCTTAGACAACCATAGAAAGCTCTCTAAGTGGAGAACAGTCTTCAGGCTTAATCCAGAAGGAGTGTTAAGCAGCTTGTTTTACCAGATCTAATCATGAAGTGTAGATTAAATGAAAAAGAACCACATAGTGTATTTATAAAAATGTCTACTTATTATACAACTCTCACTAACACATTGGTATATCTCCTACCCGGAGATATCAACACAAATACACACAATACTGCAATTGTAAACAAGTAAGCAAGCACAATACACAGTGGGCTCCAGGGGGAGACCAAACCATATACTAAGAAAGTTGAATACAAACTGCAACTGAAGTCATGACCAGGAGACTCAGAAGAGCAGGGGACCCTAGGAACCACCCAAGGTAAGTATCCAGGAACCCCACGGAGGCTGTGTGCAGAGTGGAAACACAACCGCATACTCAATAGAAGTCAACGGGAAAGTCGCAGTTGCAGTTTTGAGGAAGAAGGACCCTTCCCTGTGGACCCTGAAGAAACCCTGTGGAAGACAGAAGGTTGGAGAGTCACCCCACCCTTGGATTCCCCAGGAGCCTGGTACCTACACCAGAGAAGCCGGGTGCATAGGTGCGAAGTGATGTCAGAAACAGACGTAGACTACAATGAAGGATTTCAGAAAAGATGCCGATGGCCAAGACTGTGCAAGAGTCCGGTGGAATTCAAGAGTGGATTCTTGAAGGGAAGAACCTGCAAGCAGAGGGGACAAAGTCTATGCCACTCAGAGGTAACCAGGAGGCACGGAATAGCGATGACCACCGATGACGGAAGATGCAGGAGTGACGGGCTGTCCCAAGTCAAAAGTCGAGAACCAGGGGGTGGGTGTCTGGCGGGAGCACCAACAAGCCTTGTCAGCAGCAACAGGCGTGGGAAACGATGTTGGGACCAGCAAGGTCCAAGGAACTCACCAAGTGCAGGAGAGTCAGAGCAGGTCCCAAGCAAGCAGGGGAGCCCACTGAAGCAAGGAAAGACCTTTGAGAGGACCCACAGGCACAGGCGTTGCAAGAGGACCTCGAGCAACTCACCAAAGATGAAGGCCCACGGTGCAGAGGATGTGTGAGGATGAAGATCTTGGCAGGAAGAGATGCTGAAGGCTGGAGCTTCTTGTAGCCCGAAGATCTCTGGAGTGCAGAGCCAACAAGCCTTAGCAACGGCAAGTCGATGCAGTGCACAGAGGTTCAGTCTCAGAGGTTCCGACGAGGAATACCGGCCTCAAAATTGCAGAGAGGACAGGTCAGTCCTTGAGGGAGTTGCAGAACCACCACCTGTGTTGCTGAGCCTTTTGAAGTCCATGGATGTCAGGAGCAGCAGACCGGTAAGCTTCGTTGCGGTGTCTGCAGATGCAGGGGAGTGACTCCTTCACTCCAAGGAAGATTACTTCAGGTGTCCTTGATGCCCACAGGCCTGGAAGAAGCACAGACACAGACAATGAAGAAAACTTGCAGAACAGTGAGACCAGGAGAAGCAGGAGTCTTCCTTGATGCAGTCTCGGTTGCAGGCGAAGACCTGCGAAGTCCACGTGTCCAGACGGTTGAAGAGTGACGTGGTTTCAGGCTTGACTCTTGTACCACGACGAATCTGAGGACCCACCCACAGGTAAGCCCTTTTATACCCTAAGAAAGGTGTTAGTACGACTCAGGAGTCCCTCCCAGAGGAGGGGCCGGACAGAAGGGAGGTTACTCCCATGTCCTTTGTCCAGTTTTGCGCCAGAGCGGGAGTCAAGGGCTCCCAGAACTGGTTCTAACTAGAGTATGCAAGGAGGGCACCAAATGTGCCCTTTAAAAGAGTCTGGTGGTGCTGGCAAGCGCACCCACCCCAGCCCAATACATTAAGTCCTGTCTGGGAGGTGGTCGCACCTCCCTGTGACAGGAAACCTATTGTTCTACCTTCCCCTGCTCGAGCTCAGCTAAGCAGCAGGAGGGCAGAATTGTGTCTGGGGTTGGCAGCAACACTAGCTTGCAGACAGACCCTGGAAGGCTGTTACCGGGAGTACTGGGGGCTTCCTGGAGGAGCCCCACAGTGCATGGAATCATACCTCCAACACCGGTAACGGTGTTGGGGGTATGATTCCAACATGTTTGATACCAAACATGCCCAAGTTCGGCACAGCCACAATATAGTTAGCTATCGCAAAATGACGCATGGCCACTATATGCATCAAAATGGCTGACCGAACTTACAAAGCCTGGAGAATCGACTCCGGGGTTTGTAGGGGATGTCCTGTTCATGCATGAGCACCCTCACACTTATAACCCAGCACCCTGTATTCAGGATTGAAAGTCCTGCCTTAGAGGTGGACTTATGGGTTTTAAGTGTAGTGACCTCAGATATAGGGAAACCTATATCGGTCGTAAGTGGTGCTAGCACCAGCTTACACAAGCTGCAATGGAGGTCTGTAGTCACATTTTGAGTGGTCTCTCATATGTGGCATAATACATGCTGCAGCCCATGGGAGACCCCTGGTATACCTATGCCCTGGGTAGCTTAGCACCATATACTAGGGACTTACAAGGATACACTACTAGCCAATTGTGGAGGTACCAAAGTACTTACGATGTCAAATTTAAGGAGGAAGCACAGTGGCTGGGGTACTGATTAGCAGGATCCCAGCCAGACTAGTAAAAAAAAAAAACATACCAACACCAGTAAAATGTAGGGGTAACCAGGAAAGCAGATCCTACTTTCCTACAGTAGGTGTCCTCAATTGACTTCACCGTTTATTTTTAGGTAAACAAAAATGTGTGTTTTCCCTGAATTTGATTACTCAATTGTACATGTGGACTATATGAGCTTTCTGTCCCCTGCACCTTTGAAATCACAAGGCCCGACAGCGCAGTGGTGCGGGAATTTCGTTTCCTGGGAAGTTTGATATGTGGAGCATAAGGATGTATGTAGATTTCTACCCCTTTGTGCACAAGTCCTCAATTGACCTCCTCATTTATTTATTTTTAGATAAACTAAAATTTGTGATGGTCCAGAAGTTGATCACTCACATAGACTAAACGAGCCTTGGATCACCTAAACCTTTGATCTCCTTGAGTATAGGAGACTTCAATGCTAAAGGGGGTGGCATTTTGTTATATAATTCTTCTGTCTTGGGGATTTCTAAATTTGGGATGCACTTCTTTCCCTTGCGTAAATAGTGCGGTGTTGGTTGAATTATTGTATACTTTACATGGTTGTCTGGGTTGATTTATCTCAGCAGTAGGTTATGTCTCTCCATCAACACGGGGTGAGGCGATCACAGTGTTGGTTGTGGTTCTATCCCTTCCTTGAATAATGAAATAGCAGAGTGTGGCTGCATAGACACACAAATGATAACTGCTCCCTATTTTTGACCTAGGCAAATTATTTGGCGTCTTGAATTTTGGAGACGGTGTATGTGGTTTGTCCAGTGGTCATTTATCTGAATGCGTGGCCTCTGATTCACTATTACCATGAGTTTGGTGTTTTGAATTTTTAGGGTGCCCGCTTATATATTTATATATATATATATTCTTTAGGTTTTCAGATTTTATTTCTTGTGGTTGCTCAAAAAGTATTTATTTGACGTGTTGATGACCCAATAAGTTGTAAGGGTCGAAACGCAGTTGATGCACCTCTGGCAAATTGGGATAAAGCATTGATTGTGTTCTGTTCCAGTTATAATGCGCAACTTTATTGAACTGGAAACCCTTTGCCACTGTGATTGTCTTTAGTTTATTCTGTAAAATTGTATATGTTTATCTAGTGTAACATGGTGAGCACAAATTGTCTGTTTGTATACTGTATTGTGTTGTTGTTCTTATAAAAAACGTAATAATAATTTTAATTATTTTGAAGAATCTCTTTTATGGGTCCCTTTTTCTTTTTCCTTGTTTTTCTGTTTGACATGTTTGTGAAATAATTATTTTCCTGGAACCACTGTGGCTTTCATATTGACCACAAAGAAAAGGCAGGAGGGGCAGTGGCAGCACAACTGATCATTGAGGGAAGGAGAGAGGGGGAAGGGACATGCCAACAGACCATGAAGGGCAGGAGGGAGGGATCAGGAGAACAGACTGACAACGCGGGACAGGTGGACAAGGGTAAGGCAACAAGCGGACCACGTAGGGCAGGCGTGAGAGGCAGTGGCAGTACAACAGAACATGCAGGGCAAGTGAGAGGGGGAACAGCAACGCAGTGGACCATGGAGGGCAGTAAGGAGTGGCAGTGGAAACACAATATTTCATGGAAGGCAGGAGGGAGGGTTTAGGGGTAAAGACTCGGACAATGTAGGGCAGGGGCAGCAAGCTGACTACACATGGCAGATGGGACGGGTCGCGTCAGCATAACGGACCACACAGGGTGGGTGGGAGAGGCAGTGGCAGCATAAAGAACCATGGAGAGCAGGACGGAGGTGGCAGGGACATGTACACGGTCAATGGAGGGCAGGGGGGAGGCAGGGGCAGCAAGATGTCCACACAGGGCAGGCAGAATGGGAAGTGGCAGCACAACAGACCATGGAGGGCAGGGGCCCACACAAGGAAACCTGAGGGCAGGAGCAGCAAGATGGTCATGAATGGCAGGCAGCACGGGCAGTGGAAGCACATTGTACCATGGTGGGCAGGAGGGAGGGGATAGGGCATGCACTTGGACCATGGAGGGCAGGATGTAGGAAATAGGGGTAGAGACTCTGACAACAGAGGGATGGAGGGGACTGGGACACTGGCAGGGACAACAAGCTGACCATGCAGGGCGGAAGGGCAGGGCACTGGCAGCACAACAGATCATGTATGGCAGGCGGGACGGTTAGTGGCAGCGCAACAGATAGCAGCGTCGTGATTAGTCTGAGCGCCATGGTTCAGCGCTCAGAGAGGGAGTGGAAGCCTGGGCATGTTCTCCAGACAGGCTGTAATGCAGCCTGGGTGGAGAACAAGCAAAGTGCGCATGACGGTTGGCTGGCCGGAGATGGCCGGCCAAATCGGCTTGCGCACTTAAGTGAAAATACCACTCTTCCCCATGCTGGCTGACAGCCCTGCCCCGTCCCAAAAAATATTGGCCAGTATCGTAAAATAAAATGATAATAATGTTGTTATTATAATTTTATTTTTCGTGTGGGGCGACGCTCCTCCGCCTTAGCGGAGGAGCCGCCGCTGGGGGCAGCAGCAGAACAGACCATGGCAGGCAGGAGGGAAGGGCAGCCCAATGGTCCATAGAGGGCAGGAGGGGGGGATAGGAGCATGGACTAGGACGATAGAAGGTAGTGGGAAAGGAGCAGGGATGAGGCAGCAAGCAGGCTATGCTGGGCAGGCGGGAGGGGCAGTGGCAGCACAACAGACTGCCTTGGGCAGGCACGAGGGGCAGTGGGAGCTCAATGGACTATGGAGGTCCAAACTGAGGTGGCATGGTGGACGAAAAATGACAGCTTGGGAGGCGGCTGAGTGATTGCCAGTGGCTGAGATTAGTTCAAGCACTCCATCCATAACTTTGCTTTTAATGCCCTATGTGTGACAGGTATGCTCAGACGCGGGTCCAGTGCTCAATGTGCCACTGGAACTAAGCTAAACCTGGCTGATGAGCCCTGATAAGAGCGAAACCAGTACTGGGTTGCTTGTGTTCCAGTTCAGGGAGGACCTGGCCTGGCAGATTGGGCTGGGCTGGACTGTTCCCAATGGAGCAAGGACAAAACTTTTTTGCATATGGCTTGGCCCAAACTGAGGTGGCATGGTAGGTGAAAAATGATGGATTGGGATACTGCTGAGCGATTGTCAGTTGTTGAGATTAATTCAAGCATTCCATTCCTCACTTCTTTTTTATACCTAATGGACCATGGAGGGCAGGAGGGAGGGGAGAAGAGGCCCGGAAAACAGATGGCATGGGGAAGCAGGGCAAAGGCAGTAAGCTAACCACAGAGGGCAAGCGGGAAGGGCAGTAGCAGTGCTTCGGATCATGCAGGGCCAGAGGGAGGAGGCAGGAGCATGAATTCTAACAACAGAAGGTAGGGAGGAAGTTGGCAGGGGCAGCAGCAAAGCACGTATGACAAGCAGGAGGGGCAGTGGCAGAAAAAATGCCACACAGGGCAGAAGGGAGGGGACAGGGCACAAAATAGGACAATGGAGTATTGGGGCAGCAGGTTGACCACGGGACCATGGGGGAAAAAGCCTGCATGGGTAGGGGCAGCACAACGGACCATGAAGGGCAGGAGGGAGGGTGCAGGGGCTAGCACACAGAGACTGAATGGCAGGGAGGAGGGGTGCAGGCATAGCAAGCTGATCATGTAGAACACGCTGGCAGGGGCAGCAAGCCATCCACAGAGGACTGGCGAAATGGGGTAGGGGCAAGCAGATGGTAAACAAAACAAGTGGTGACATACCACTGGTTAGTAATCCCTTCTAAAGCCTAGCAATCCCTACTAAATCCAGACACCACTTCCACACGATGTGATCACTCACAAAGGCCACTGAAGTTATGCAATTCCGAATTATGCATTTACTGCACTTGCTATATATTTGCCACCCCCCCCCCATCTAATAGTCACCATTCTATCATCTTAAAGGAAAATGCTACTTACCAGTATGCATCTGTTCTTGGCATGTAGAGC
>CAWUFW010031986.1:0-14630 GCA_963921515.1 Calotriton arnoldi | reverse complement strand
GTGTTTTTCAGTTTCTTGGCAGATGATCATTAGCGAGGTTGTCTGACAGTTAAAACTGTCCATGGCTGCATTTTTGTAGGTTTCAGCGGTTCCTTGTACCGCACGGTTTGGGTGATTAAAGAATTGCTGGTTGTTAGTTGATTGTATTGCCATTGGCGAGTAGTGGTGGCCTAGTCTTTGAGTGTTTTATGTGATTATGTCAGTAAATAATACGTTCGCTTATAGCGAGGAACATATTAAAAAATTAATTAACGCCCCCCTCTCTTTGCTTCGGCCTCCTTGAGCGCCTCAGCAAAAAACCAAAAGCAGTCAGATAAACTTCTTAGACTAAAGAAAAACTAATTAGAACTGATCTGCCGGCCACTTCTTAGTAGAGCATTTAAAAGCAGGGACTATACCTGGGGGTTTGCAAATCTGCGAAATGTCCCAGTGATTTTCTAGATGATCCTCTATATAAAAGGGTTACAGCTTTATAGAAACAAAATGTAGCAGAGATCTGATGGTCTTGACAGTGGAAACTGCCCAAGAATTTCTAAACAGCAATTGGAGGAGATCGCGGTATTATAATCAGAAATCAAAGGTAATCAAACTATAACAGACTCAAAAGCTCTGTTAGAGAAAGTAGAAAAAGAGAGATTCTGGAATTTAAAGACTATACTGTTAACCAGAAAGGGAACAAGTTTGAAAAAGACAAAGAATTTCTCATTGGAAAAAGTCTATCCATACCTTCAGACGGATTTTTACTCTAGAGCAGAGTCGCGTAGGTATCTCCGGAATTCCAAGGAAGATCAAAAAATAATTTAATTTCGTTCTCTGAAACATCTTCATCCTCAAGTGGAAGTGAGGAGAGAGAACAACGAAGGTCGTCTGAATACTAATAGAAGGGGTAATTTCCAGCAACAACAAACTCCTTTTTTAGGAAGAGGCCAATTGAAGCCACGAGCAGAACCAGATTCAACGACCAACCATGGGAAATGTCAACACGACGACAGAATTACAAAAACTAGCAGTCTCTCCCATATATAATCTGTCACAAAGAATCTTGACCAATGAAGAACAAAGTATTCTAGAAAAAGGACTATCTTTCGTCCCCACAAAGAGTACAAACTTTGTCAGAATTGAAAACAGAGGTCATAGAATTCTGCCGAAAAATCGATTGAAAACTTTTTTTGCTGATAATCCGTTCGTAAAAGGCATGGAAGTAACAGGATTGAAGAAAAAATCATCTTTTTGCCCACCAGCTATGAAAGTTCCCAAGGAAGTGGTCACCTTCGAAAGAACAGTGTTGTCTGCGATCACTAGAGATGGAAAAAAAAGAAAAAATACATGAAACATAATATATCAAAATCACAAAAGGAAGCGCTTGCAAATCTCAAGAATGATCCCTCGATAACAATAAAGCAGGCTGACAAAGGGGCTCCCATTGTTGTATGGGGCACACCGGAATATACAGCTGAAGTGATGAGACAGCTAGGAGATGGTGAATGCTACAGAAAAGCTGCAAAAGATCCACTTGGGAGCTACAAGGGGAACTCTTTAACATCTTAAAAATTGGATATGATCAGGGTTTCCTTGGGAAAAAAGAATATGAATATTTACAGAATAAACACCCCAGGATCCCGCTATTTTATGTACTACCAAAAGTACATAAAAATGAGACTCAACCACCCGGAAGACCGATAGTTTCAGGGTGTGAATCACTGATGGAACCCATTTCAAAGTTTGTCGACTATTTTTTAAAACCATTCATGGTGGAAGTCCCCTCCTTCCTTCAGGACACTACAGATTTCATCAAAAAACTGGACTCTATGCAATTTGTGGAGAAAGAACATCTTCTAGTGACATTGGACGTAGTGTCCTTATATACTCAAATACCTCAAGATGAAGGTTTAGCAGTAATTACCTCCTTTTTGGATAAGAGGACTAATCCCGTCCAAGTACCCACTGAATTTATAGTTGAATTGGCGAGTTTTGCTTTAAAGAAAAACTATTTTAATTTCAATGGAGATTTTTATTTCCAAGTGAAGGGAGTAGCTATGGGGTGTCCTTTCGCCCAGAGCTAGCTGTACTCTTCATGGCAAAATACGAAGAAAAATTCATTTATAACAACAACCCCTATATGCAGTATATAGGGAATTGGTGTCGATTTATTGACGAACATCTTTATGGTGTAGACAGGAGATGAAGAAAATTTGTTAAAATTTTGGGAGTGGCTGAATAACAGGACAGCTGATATTAAATTCAGTATAAACTATTCAAGTACAAAAATGGCATTTCTAGATGTAGAAGTCTATACAGTGGATGGGGGTTTGGTGACCACTTTATTTTAAAAAATCCACAGACAGGAACAAAGCTTTGCATTTTTCAAGCAATCATCCAAGGAGTCTAAGGGAAAATCTTCCTTATGGACAATTTTTAAGGATACGGCGTAATTGTTTTTTTAAGGATGAATACACCTTGCATGCTACTAATTTAATGGGTTGCTTGATTGACCGAGGATACCCTAAGAAATTGCTCAAGAGGGCAATGAAAAGAGCATGGTGGACTCTCGGTGAGGTTCTATTGGAGAGAAGAATAAAAACGCCAGTGGAAAGAATAGTGTGTGTTTCAACTTTTTGTCCCAATTCCAATCTTTTAAAAAAAGTTATCCATCAAAATTGGCACCTGATTAAAAACCTGGATCAGTCTTTAGCCTCAGCCCCACTATTTGCATTTAAGAAAGACAGGAAATATTTCAAATCAAGTGGTAAGAGCTGCGCTTCCGCAAACAAAGAAAGTACAGTACGAGACTATGTAGGCTTGCCTCCAGTCTCCGGACACCATAAATGCGGCACATGTATATGCTGTGAATCTACACAAGAGGGCCCATTGTTGTCCCATAATTCAATCCATTGGAAACACGATTCGTTTACGAATTGCAAATCAAAAAATGTGGTCTATGGAATATTGTGCCCCTGTAAGAAACTATACATAGGCAAAACAAATCAAGAAGTGAGATATAGAATCTCCCAACATAAATCAAGGATACGTAAAAATGTCCAAACAGCGCCACTGGTGAACCATTGGAGATTGAATGCACATACTGAGAAGGAATTAAAATGGACGGTCATCTCGAAAGTAGATCAAGACTGTAGAGGAGGTGACTTAGAATTGAAATTGACTCGAAGAGAGGCCATGCTGATTGTTAAATTTAACACAGCGGTCGATGGATTGAGCGAACTGTCGGAGATCTATAAATTAGGTTAAGGGAATGTTGCATCTTTAAAAATAACTATTTGCATTTTTTCACAACTCGAGAGACGAGTGACCAGATGACTGCCTCGACTGGCTTCCACCCTTGTATTAGTTGTCTCCTTTGGAGTTTATTGATTTATTTTATAGGGGACTGATTTCTTTCACAATATGTCGAATCCATTAAATTAAAGAAATGAAGGGGTCTATAGATGTGAATAGGCCTGTTGTCACTGGCGCATTTGAAATCACCCGTGTAAAAGGAGAGCCGTATTCCGAATGAGAAGCTGTGATGAGTACACCGTTTATGGGCGGAAGACTACATTGCCCAAGGTGCAATGCGTGACGTAGGAGCGTAGCGCTGACGTTTTTATACGCCTCCGGCTTCCCATCAAGCGAGCACCAACATTGTTCAGTGACCCGCGACGATACCATGCAGTGGAGTACTCGTGTCTTTAAGGTACGTGTGTAGGGACTAAGAGGTCCCATGAGGGCAGAGGATTGTAGTACAGTCGCAAGCGAGGATCCGACATAGATCTAGAGAGGTCCTTGACTATGTTTAAATCGTTCGGTTTGCTAGTCGTTCTGTATAAGAGAGACCGCTAACAGAGCATAGGGTTAACATGGCTCCGTTTTCTCCCCCTCCAGGAAACGGGACACGAACGAAATTATTTAATTCCTTCTCCATATTCTGGGGCAGTCCAGTGACTACAAGGTAGATCAGTTTGGTCATTTTTAAAAAACCTTCTTATTGAAAAAAACCTTCTTGTCTTCAATTAAAACTTCGAGTTGTTAAAATAGCTTTTCCTTCTTCTTTTTGTCCCCGGGATCCAAGACAGGACTCCTAGAGGAGCAAAAAGAGCTCGAACAAAAAACTGTGGTGATTGAACGTCATGCAGCGGTGGTTAGCTGCCATCAAAGTAAGAACATTTTGAAATATATCGTTTATGGCATGTAAGAGCGTAGTTCTTGTCCAACTCTGCAAGATTGACACATTGATTAGATATATATTGTTTTTGCAGAAAGAGTTTGTTGTTGTCAGAAGCTTAGATCGGCTGATCTACTGACTGGATTTAGGTAAGTTGCTTGTGGAGCTCGGGGCAGGGCAGGAGAGAGGGGCCATTGTTTTTAAAAATTTAGATACATGTTGTCTTTGTGTTTTGTTGCAGCTTGTCGGTCCTGAGGAGAACCTTGGAAGTAAAGGGGGGTTCGAAACGCGCTCGACCTGTTGATGGCCAATTGCGTGTATATAAGATGTTCAAATTAAGAATTTTGTGTTCATGTTTAAATTGATTTGTCTTTGGCCTACATTGTAATTGCATTTCCAAATTGGGTATGGTGTTGTAGTGGTAGTGAAGAGGGTTGGGTGGTAGGCTGCTGGTATGTGTATTGAGTGTGATTAATGGATGATGTTCAAGTATGTTGGTAATGATTAGAAAGAATGGGTATAGAAAGTGAATTGGCAGTGGATGTAGGTATGTTTTAAAGAAGAATTAGTGTGAGTGGGGAGAAAAGAATGTTTTTTATGCTTTCTAAATTAAATTCATGAAATCATAGAAGTGATTTATGTTGAAAAATAAATTTTGATTAAAACATATGGGAACAGAGGTCCTGTGGTTACATTGTTTAATTTCAATGTGCTGATATTAAGCGGTGAATTGGTTATCAGTACTGGCATTTTGTTGTTTATTGGTGAATTGGGGCTCAGCCTTACTGATTGGAGTCCAGACCCTTTGGTGTTTTCATCAGCTTTGCTGCAGTCTCGGCACATGTCCATGGGTTTGTTGTGAGATTAGTGATGTGTGGGGAGTGCCCCCTCTGTGCACATTGTGGACGGGGGCCCACGAAGAGTTGTTTCTATGTGTGCTGCAGTATGCCAAGGAGATCAGGGGCATGACCCAAAGTCATTGTGGGTGTGCAGTGTGCTATTCTTGATTGTGCATGCGCTGCCACTGTGCCCATCTCCCCCGTCCCCCAGTCCCTGGTGGTTACTCACCCTGTTGCTGCTGTGTCCGGTCATGTCGAGCAGTGTCCTGGTCCCCCAACTCCTGCCACCGTCTCCCCACTGATGACTGTGGACACCTATTTCCTCCATGTCATCCAGCCCCTCCCTGTGGCACTGGACTCCCACCTCCAGTCTGCATTGCTGCCTTCTGGTTGTTGGCGAAGTTTCTGCTTGTTTTTGCGCTTGACATCATTCCAGCGCCTCTTGACCATCTTCCATTGTCCTCCTCCTCAGCAGTCCAACTGCATTCACCTTGTCCAGGATGGACTGCCATGTTGCATTTTTTGTTGCCAATGACACAGTGGAGGTGACGAACAGTTGTTGATGGTGTTCCACCACCTCCGTGATCAGGGATCCTGTTTTCCTGCGGACTGAACTTCGTCTTCCTTTTCTTCTTGTGCCTTGCCTTCCCTGTCCCGCGGGTCCCAGGCTGGACCTCCGTGGGGCTTGTGGGGCTCCTGGCCGCCCTCTGTACCTGCTCCGGCTGCCTCCATTGTGCTTCTCGCTGTGGTTCGGTTTTTGTTTTGTGGTCTTTTTCTGCTTTTATGGTGATTTTTCCCGCCTGACGTGTGTGATTTGCAGGCCTGGCGCTGCTTTTTTCGCTGATTGTCTTATCGCGATTGGGTCCATCGCAACTTTTTTCACGCTTGGCTTTGGATTTTTATCGCTCGTCCCGGTGAGTTACTCGCGGTCATTTTCCACGTTATCGCGGAACTATTGCATGTTACCGCCAAGCTGGGAATAAGACGTTAACACAGTGTTATTTTCCCGCGATAGACTACGATGTGAGAAGTTGCGTTAAGCGTAATTTGGCGAGAAGTCAACACACGTTCTTGAGAATATCCCCAAATATCTTTGGATGCAAAGCAGATAAAGATATACTGTTTACACTTAAACCAATAGTAATTTAAAACCCTCTTTAATGGTAAAGTCTGATTTGACCTCACAAATTGTAAAATGACACTTTTAGAAAGTCTAGCATTTTCTTGTCCTAATCCATTTGAACCCTCTGCCATTTTCCTGGACTCACATGATTATGAATGGTGCTGCTGTTGGTGTATGTGTATTTGTTCCAGACAGCAAAACATTGTGGAATCTGAGCACCAGGCCTTCCCTGTCCTTTGTCACCACAGATAGTTTGAAGCTTTGACAGGGGAAGGACTGGAACTTTCCTTGTCCCAGAACCAGATGTGGGGGCAGGATACGGAATCCCCCACACAAGGGGGGCTGGCACAAGGTATACATTTTGGACCTCCAGAGGCACTCTTCGAATCACTACTGGACCTGTGGAAGTTCCAGAAGAAATTTCCTGCTGCCAGAGGACTGCCCTGCTGCATGTGAAGGACTGCCTTGCTGTCTGAGAAGGAAGACTGGACCTACTTACTTTCATCCCAGGCTACCCTAGATTTCTCTGCAAGAGTCAGTTGACTGACCTCCTGCATGAGCCACATGGACCCAGCCTGCATCATTACTTCTGGCCTCCCTGCAAATGTCCAGCTGATCTATTGCACTGGACCTGCCTGGACCTGCAACTGGACCTACCTGGGCTCCTGCTGCTGTCCAGCAGGCTGCCCTGGAAGTGAGTCCTGATCTCCAAGAGGTGACCTTCCCCAGGTCCTGGAGCCTTAGCTGGCATTGAGTGCAACCTTTCTCTGTTGAACTGTGGGTTTCATCTGAACCATCTGAGTTAATCACAACTCCCATCATGGCCTTGTGCTCCTCACACCAGTCCCCAGTGTCAGCCATCTTGCTTGTACATTTCCACTTACCATCAGGGACAGCATAGTTCCCGGTGTGCTGTTTGGGAAGGCTGGGAAGGTGTGTGTAGGGACAGGGCCTGATGGGAGTGTAGTCAGCTGCAAACACTCCTCCTCCCACCCAGCCAAACAAGCCCACCCAGCAACTGTGTTACCCTGACAGTCAATGGAATGTACTGGCAAGATGGCTGACAATTAGGGACTGTTGTCAGAGTTGACTACTAATCAGAGTCTTAGCCTTGTGCTACAAACACCAGTGCCCCAGTGTCAGCCATCTTGCTAGTACATTTCCACTCACCATCAGGGATTGCATAGTTCCAGTTCTGCTGTCTGTGCTGGCTGGGAAGGTGTGTGAGGACAGGCATAATGGGAGTTGAAGTCAATGCAAATACTCCTCCTCACACCCAGACCAACAAGCCCACATAGAGCTGAGCTTCCCTGACAGTCAATAAGAATGTACTGGCAAGATGACTGGCACTGCAAACTGCTGTTTGGAGCCCAAGGCACTGTTGGTGAGTTGTGAACAAATCAGATACCAGTCACCAGTGTCAGACATCTCGGCAGCACATTGCCACTCACTGTCAAGGAAAGCAGAGTCACCGGTAAGATATTTAGGATGGGCTGGGAAGGTGGGTGAGTGACAGAGCCTGATGGTAGATGTAGTCAGGGCAAACACTCCTCCTTCCAACCAGCACAAACAGCCCACCAAGAACCATGTTTCCCTGATAGTGAGTGGAAATGTACTAGACAAATGGCTGACACTGGGGACTTCTGTCTGGACAACTACGCCCTGCTGGGGAGTTGTGGACAAGTCAGGCACCAGTCATCAGTGTCAGACATCTTGCAAGTACATTCACACTCACTGTCAGGGAAGCTGAGTTACAGGTAGGCTTTTGTTGCTGGCTGGGAAGGTGGTGTAGGGACAGGGCCCTGATGTGACTTGTAGCCATTGCAAATACTCATCCTCTCACACCCAGCCCTGCTAACTCCTCTGGGCCTATGCTTACCTCACAGTAGGGGAAGTGTACTAGCAAAGTGGCTGACACTGCTGCATGGTGTTGATCTTGAAACCAACTCCCATCAAGGCCTTGTGCACCAAACATCATGACAATGTAGACCATCTTGTTAGTACACTTCCATTCACTGTCAGATAGCCATTGGCCCAGATGAGCTGTTTGTGCTTGTTGGGAGGAGGAGTGTTTGCCCTGACTACATACCATCAGTCTCTGGCCCCACACACCTTCCTACTTATCCCAAATAGCCTACCTGGGACTCTGCCTACCTGACAATGAGTGGCAATGTGCTGCCAAGATGGCTGACACTGCTGCATGGTGTCTGGAGCACAAGGCTTTGATGTGTGTTGTAGTCAAGTCAAACAAATGTCAAACATCCTGCTGGTACATTTTGTACCACTGTGAGGTAAGCATAGTACATGCTGGGCTGTTTGGGCTGGGTGGAAGGTGTACGTAGGAAAGGGCCTGATGCGAAGCTGTAGTCACTGCAAATACTCCTCCTCCTCCCATCCAGCCAAGGTAACTCCTCTGAGCCTATTCCAACCTCACAGTGAGGGGAAGTAGACTAGCAAGATGGCTGACACTGCTGTGTGGTGCCTGGAGCAGAAGGCTTTGTTAGGTGTTGTGTCAAGTCAAACACCAGACACCAGTGTCAGCCATTTGCAAGTACATTTCCACTCACTGTCGGAGTAAGCATGGTTCCTGGTGGGCTGTTTAGGATGGGTGGGAGGAGGAGTACGAGCCCTGACTACCCTCCCAGCAGGCCCTGTTCTACACACGCTCTATCTCACCACTCACACAACAGCCCACCTGGAACTAAGCTTACCTGACAGTGAGTGAGGTATGTACTCGGTAATATAGATGACACTGGGGACTGCTGTGTGGACTACAAGGCACTGTTGGGATGTGTTCAAAATCAGACACCAGGAACAAGTGTCACACATCTTGATCAATACATTTCCAATCACTGTCAGGAAACCATTCTGACATGTGGTCAGTTAGTCTCTGGGTAGGAAGAGTGTGTCAGGACAGAGCCTGGTGGGAGTTGGAGTAATGGCAAACACCCTCCTCCACCCAGAACAACCACTTCCATCTGGGCCGTTGGCTACCTAACAGTGAATGGAAGTGCACTCAGCAAGATGCCTGACACTGGTGCATGGTGTTTTGGGTACAAGGCCCTGTTGGGATTTGGATTCAAATTTGCACCATCACCAATGTCAGCATCCTTGCTAGTACACCTCCCCTCACTGCCAGTTATCCATAGTCTCAGCGGAGTTTGCTGCTGGGTGGGAGGAGGGGTATTTGGAAAGGTTACTACTCACATCAGGCACTGTCCAACATACCCTTCCCAACCATCACAAACAGACCAACAGGAACTAAGCTTACTCACAGTGTTTTGGAAGTTTACTAGCAGGACGCATTGACACTGGGCACTGCTGTCTGACTTTTGCCACAATACCAATCGTGACTTGTGCTCAAAAAACCAAGCAACGAGTGTCAGCCATCTTTGTCAGTACATATCCACTCACTTAAAGAGAAAGCATAGTTCCAGGGGTGTTGGTTGTGCATGGTGGAAAGAGGTGTGTAGTACGGGCTCTGATGGGATATCTGCCATGCAAACACTCTGCCTCCCCACCCAGCCCATCAAGACCACATTGAACCATGACTTACCTGGCAGTGAGTGTGGACATGTACAATAAAATGGCAGAGACTGCTGTGACTGGTGTCTGGAGCAGCAAGGCCATGAGGGGAGTTGTTTTAAAGTCAGACACCAGCTCCCAGTGTTAGACAGCCTGGCAGGGACAATTGACACACTGTGAGGTAAGCCTCATGTCCTGTTGGGCCTGGGCAGGAACGTGCATGTAGGACTGGACCTGATGGGAGTTGGAAGAACAGCAAACACTCCTCCACACACACAGCACAAGCCACTCCATTGGGGGCCTATGTCTACCTCACAGTGAGTTTATGTGTACTAGCAAGGTGGCAGACACTGGGGAATGCTGTCTGAACCTATCACAACTGCAACATTTTCCTTGTATGCAGCAAACACCAGCGCACCAGTGAAAGCCATCTGCAAGTACTCTTACCAATCATTGTCTGAACAACACTTTTCCTGGCGTTGCCTGGGTGGCTGGGTGGAAGGAAGTGTGCGCCCTGAGCACTTAAACCTCAGTTTATCATAGCTCTTTGCCACAAAATGGCAGTGAACTACATCTGATCATGGAGTCAATGTACAAAGATACATGATCTGGTAGGCACTATGTTAGAGCAGTCACACATGTTGCTACTCCCAGCCATTCACATGTGTATAATGAGCATGATAACAAATGTACCTCACTCACTCTATTCCTACAACTTTTGGGTAAATTAACAGAATGATGAGTGTGTGAGGCAGCCACACCTAATGTGACTGCTAGAGGACATGCACTAAGCCCAGTTCACAGGCCAAAAAATACCTACACAGGGAGGGAAAGAGTATGTATCTCACTGTGAAAGTAAAGATGTGGACAACACAAGCCCACCTGTGCCATTGACAGGTGTGTCAGGAACTAGTCAATGTCTTTGGACATGTAATGTGAACTAAACACAACATGCTCATGTATGCACATAGCTGGACATGTCCATCAATCCCCATCTTCTCCGAAATACATAGGGGCTGATGGGAGGAGTATTTCAAAAGGCTACAACTCACATCAAGCACTGTCCAACATACACCTTACCATTTTTTCCATTTCCAAGCTTTATTTCGATCTGGTAGACCATAAAAGCAAGAACATAAAATACATACAAGACTAGGTTGAGCAAATAAAAACAACAATGGTCATTACAAGATATGCCAAGTACAATGAGTTGAACACAATTCATAACAGTTAAAAAGATATTAAAATTTTAAAAAGAGAATTAAACATTGATTTCATTTGTTGATAATGTCAAAACAGTAGGAAATGGCAGAGGAACAAATATCATGTGCAGGGGGGAGTTAAAAGCTTGCGGCGCCTGTGCCACATGGAGTTTAAAAAACGGGACACAGCAAAAACAATAGGGGGGTGAGTGTTGGTTCTCAAGACTCTGAAGGCCTCCCGTGACTGTCGGTACCCCAAGTTCCTGCATATTGGTAAGAGCCAGTGCCTCCTGGGTACATCATATTCTGGGCAAAAGAATAGAACATGAATAGGTGTCTCTTCTTGGCTATTGCAGACAGGACAGCTACCAGGGGAAGCTTTTGACCAGTTCTTTGTGAATGCGTGGACCGGCAAGCAACCCAGTCTAAATTGAACATAAAGTTTCCTTGCTATAAGCGGATGTACATCATTAAGGAAGGGTTCAAATGAATACTGGTCTTTAAAACTATGGAAGTCGGAAGTTAAGCGGCCTGGTTTTGTACTCCCTTGAATTTCAGCCAATCTGAACTGTCTATAGGTTTTGACTAGTTCAAGCCGTGATATTGTCGGTGACACTTCCTCAGGGTGGGTCCATAGGTTCGGCCAGCCTAGTCTACCGGACAAATCTTTTATGAGTGTGAACCACGGTAGTTTACCCACCCCAGGGAGCCCCATAATAGCTTTGAGTTCCGACTGGTAGGCTATTAGCTCGGGGGTCGCCCATAGCCTACGCCAAAAAGACAGAGGTCGCAGTCCGATCTCCTCATCTATGGGTCTTATCCCAAGGTCCATACGTAGGGGGATGAGAGGAGTGCTTGCGGCTAAGCCCAAGAGCTGCCTCATGAACTTGCTCTCGGTTTTGGCCAATCCACCCACAGGGAGGTGTCCCCAAAGTTCTGCCCCGTACATTACAGCACTCCTGATTTGGACTTTGTATATCTCAGTCACTGGGCCCGGTTGTCTAGATGTGGAGTCTCTATGAAGTTTTACTAATCCCCCAGCCATCTGTGCTAGCCTTAGGCCTGCCTTGTCTTGCTGTGGGCCCCAGCCAAATGTTTCCGTCAGTGTGACACCTAAGTAATCGAAGACAGCTACCCTCTCTAGCTGGATACCATTTAGGGTGGGATTGGGGCGAGATGTTTTACTAGGATTAAATACCATATACTTGGTTTTTAGTGTGTTAATCTCTAGGCCCCAATTTTTACAAAATAGAGAGAAGCTGTCAAGAATCCTTTGTATGCCCATGGGCGATTTAGATAGTAGCAAGGTGTCATCCGCAAACATCATTGCTGGCACCTTGCCACGGACAAGCTTTGGGGCATCAGTGTTGGCTACCTCGTTTAGTTGGTGCACCAGGGCATTAATAAAGAGACAGAACAGAGTGGGGGCCAAAACACACCCCTGCCTTACACCCCTGTTCACTGGGAAACGTGGGGTCAGTTCTCCATGTTTCCCGAATCTCACCTGGGCAAAGTTTCCAGTATGCAATTGCTTGATCAAAGAGAGCAAGTAGGGCGGAATGCCCAGTTGCTCTAAAACTGCCCAAAGTTTGTCACGGGGCACCAGATCAAAGGCTGATTTAAGATCAACGAAGATCAAATAGAGGCTCCCACCCTCTATAGTCACCGTCTTCCAGAATAATACTTGGAGCCTAAAAATTTGATCGATGGTGGAAATATTTTTGCGGAAGCCTGCCTGGTACGGACTCAGAATCTCACACTCATCCACCCAGGACTGGAGACGCTCCAGGACAATCCTGGCAAACAGCTTTTGGGAAATATCAATCAGGCTAATTGGCCTGTAATTGGTGGGCAGGAAGGGAGATCCCTTCTTATACACTGGGAAGATTTCTGCCCCTAACCAGGTTTCCGGGATTTTCATGCCATTTATAATGGCGTTGAATATTACACATAAATATGGGCCCCAGATATTGGGCTGCTCCCGAAATAGGTCCCCGGGAATCTTGTCTAGTCCAGGGGCCTTTTCCAAAGAAAGCTTCCCAATTGCACTAAGGATTTCGGTCAGGGTGAACCCTAGATCATCTCCAAAGGGGTTCCCCACATCAAGTGACAAGATTTCCCCTGTGTGCTCTATAGTGTCCTGGGTGGAATACAACGATTGGAAATGGAGTTTCCAAGCGTCTGCTGCAATATTCGGCTCGATGGGTGAGCTCTCTGAGGAGCCAGCTGTTCTAACCAAGGTCCAGAACCCTCTCATATCTCTGTTGGTGAGAGCCTGTTTTATTGCATCCCATCTTTCAGACTCCCACTCCATTTTGGCTGACTTTAGTGTATCTCTATATAAGGCCCGCCTTGTTTTTATCAGAGATCTGTCATTTAATTTTATGGCATGCATAAGGGCACCCTTTGCCATTCGGCAAGATTTGTTAAACCAAGTGGTTTTAGGGGGCCTCTTGCCTTTAAAGTGTATCAGGGGATTAAAGATATTGGTCAGGCTGGAGGTCAAATCAGTGTGGATAGCCGAAAGTTGAGCAATGGTACCATTAGGGTTAGGGGTCTGTGCGGCCTGCTCCATTACCAATAAAGGTGGAATAATTAAGGAATACAGGGCAGCAATCTTGCCTGGTGACTGCTTCAGAGTTTCCCACCTAATTCGCCTCCTGTTATTATCTAACGATAGATTAGTACCAGTGAGGTTGCTAGTGCTAGGGGGACTATAAAGTTCCGGGAGCTTAAGATCGAGTACCAGAGTGTTATGGTCGCTGTCGTGTCTGGACCAGACAGCGAAGTCAACGACCCATTGCCATATACTTGCTTCCACCAAAATATAGTCCAATAACGATGCTTGCCCCGGTCTATTAAAAGTGGATTTTCCGGGTTGGTCTGACTTGGTACGACCATTGCATGCCCTCAGTGCATGGGTTAGTGTAACTGCATTGATCTGTAAAACCAGGGGGGGTCCAGGCTCTCACCGGAGGAATCAGCGGCTCAGGGATCAGCCAAAGGGAATCCTCGGCAGTAAGTGTAGGGTCAGTCGAGAGAGCTAGGGGTTCGAACTGGCAATTAAAATCACCACCTATCACCAACCTAGTATTCCAGGGAACTAGCTCGATGAATGAGGAGAGCATGTCTATGGTCTGGGATTCCTGGGCAAAAGACACTGGACGGGAATAGATGTTAATAAAAGCAACTTTAGTCCCAGCATTAAAGGTAAGGAGGGTACAAAGGATATCATCCGAGGAGGTGTTCAGCTGTTCAACAGTACAGTCCAAGTGTGTGGCAACCCATATGCCTAACCCTCCTGATGGTCTGCCTCTGCCCCCCGTGGTTGCTAGCACATTAAAGGTTGCAAAGCCCCTCATGACAGAGTCCTCTCAAGCCCAGGTCTCCTGGAACATACAAACATCATGATGTTGTACAAACTACGACCAGTCAGGATTTTGAAGTTTGTTTTTGATACCGGCAATGTTCCATGACAACACCTTCAGCTGGAGACCCGGATTCGAGGTGGCATCACATACGGAGGTGCCGACGGGGTACTTGTTTTGGGTCAAGTTTGGCTCGAGCTCGGGGTCTGGTACTCCCAATTCCACTAGGGGTCTGTTCCCGTCCTTAGTTGCCATTGTCAATTCAGAAATGAAGGAGGCTTGGTTGTTTAATACCTCTAGGGTAACGCCTACCGAGCCCTGGAGCCCCAAGTGAGATTTTTGATGTAGTTCACCTAAAGCGACTTGTGTCTCGCCAACGAGGTTTGGGGAGTGTGGCCCTGAGATTTTAAATTA
>CAWUFW010031985.1:0-14632 GCA_963921515.1 Calotriton arnoldi | reverse complement strand
AGCCTTCGTTCCCGGTTACGTATTGCTGCCAGCCTTCCGCCAGCCTTCCTTGACCAGCCACTGCATTGACTTGGACTACGATCCCACTCCACACAGCCATCTGGATGGCATGTGTGTGTTGGACTATGGACATAGAACCAGTGGGTACACCCTGATCATCACGCAGCCATGACCGACAGCTCATTGTCACTGCACGCACCACTTTTGTCATCACCTTACACACAATCACATGTCACAGTTTGTAATAAATGCACCTTTTTCACTAACTGCTGTTTGTGCCCTGTGTCTTATTTGTACGGAATACAACGGCCACCTTGGGCGGAAAGGCACCTGATGCGTGGCATGGCATTTGAATCCGGAGGGCCTGTAGGGACCTAGGGTGGGAGACAGTACAGGAGCACATTCAATGAGTGTGTCACACACCCATCACACAGTACATGTCAACAACTACAAGCAATGTACACACATCGCACAGAGCAATAGGGCACAATGCCACAGCCACCAACAGTGGCATACTACCCTGGCCATGGAGCGTTGACACACAGCACGCAGTGAACAAACGGCCACCCTGACACAGCACACACACACCTGCACAGATACAGCCACATCAGCCGTCGTACATGGACACTCACCGTCAAGTGAAGTAGCGGGCGATGAGCTGCTGCCGCACATTACCAGCTTCCTCCTCTCCGCTGTCCTCCTCACTCGAGCTGTCCTGGTCTGCGGGCTGGGGCCCTGGTTGATCTCCGTCATCCACGATGAGGGGGATCTGCTTCCGAATGGCCAGATTGTGCAGCATGCAGCACGCCACCACTATCCGGCACACCTTCTGTGGGGAGTACGCCAGCGCACCCTCGGTGCGGTCCAGGCACCTGAACCTGGACTTGAGGAGGCCAAAGGTACGCTCGACCACACGTCTGGTCCTCCCATGTGCCTCATTGTAGCGATCGTCTGCTGGGGTGCGAGGATTCCTCAATGGACTGAGCAGCCATGCCCCATTCGGATACGCAGAGTCACCTGGGTGTGAGGGACACAGAGAACCGTTGCTAATCCAACTGGACAGGGGACAGCATCGCACAGCCAGCACGCTACACCACTCCACATACTCACCGACAATACAGGCACGATCCTGTTGCATATTGGACATCAGTCGTGGCAAGATGCTGTTGCGCATTATGTGTGCGTCATGGGCCGAGCCTGGGAACTTTGCACACACGTGGGTGATCACCATGTCCGCAAGGCACACCACTTGCACATTCAGGGAGTGCGTGTGCTTCCTGTTGCGGTACAGGTGCTCAGTGGCCTGTGGTGGAACAAGGCCGACATGTGTGCAGTCAATGGCTCCAACGACGTGTGGGATTCTGCCAAGGGCATAGAATGCACCCTTCACTGCCGCCAATTCACGAGCCCTGGGGAAGCGGATGTACCTGTTCCGGTACAGCATCATGGCTGCCAGTACATCCCTCAGCACCTTGCTGAACATGGGCTGGGACATCCTCCTCCACTGCCCACTGTGTGCTGGAATGACCCAGTGGCGAAGAAATGCATGGCGGCCATCACCTTAGCCGTGGGGGTGACAGCAGTCGGATACACCCTGCGGGGACGGAGATGGGGTTCTAACATGGCACACAGTCGATGCAGGGTTGGCCTGTCCAGCCGAAACTTCCTAATAACCTCTGTATCGTCCATGTCCGCCAGCAATTGGTATGGGCGGTCAATGTTCGGTCTCCGCCTAGGGACAATGGCAGAGGACACATGTCAATGCAACACGACACATAGCAATTTCGCATACACATCACTGACATGACTGAGCAAGCACATGAGCCACAGCCCAGCTGTCAAGCTGGGACGGCACGGCCACAATACACTTACACAGGTCTCCCACCAATGGCAATGGCTAGTGATACAAACCACTGGCATGTGCATGCACATGGGGATCTAGGCCCCAATGACTTGTGGGGCGTGCTGATGGGGACTGACTGCATATCCGTCAAGCGGCAACGCCACGGCAACATGAATGTCTGCTGAGCATGGAACTGCTTCCGCGGCTGGATGAGTATGGCACACGACGACGACGATGTGGGCACAGGCTGAGCGGCCAAAACAAGTGGGACCTGTGGCACGAGGGGATATGAGACAGTAGTAGGTGTCAGCACTGCACCCTATGTACAGCACTGTACGGATCACACCTCCCGAAACATTGACAGGTGTCCACATTGACAGCCCCATGCCAAGACGGCTGTGTGCTTGCAGTCACACGTCACAGGTGAGAGGTTACATTGCACGTGCCAGGTGGCAGTCGTACATAGTGGGAGCTGGCATGTGTGTGCATGTGTCTCCTGTTCAGGATCCACCAGATGGGCGCTGACTCTGTACTGACCATTGGACACAGCATGTTCCGTGGAAGGCTTGTGTGTGTGGGATGGTGGCACTGGATGTGCCTCCGTTGGGTGGGGGGCCATGCACAGGGCGGGTACGTCGATGATTGCGCATTGTTGGTCACGGTGGGTGCACCCACTAAGATGTGTTGCCCTGTGTTCAATTCCTATGTCCGCATGATGATGGACTGTAGATGTGGGCAGACTACACATTGGTCGATGTGCTGTCTATATGCATGTGCCTTCACACCAGGCACAGCTGCCCCTGCACATGTGACCCCTGCTGGACTCGCTGCTGGGTCTGTGGAGCTGATGCACCTTCTGCGCGTGGGGCGGGCAGCTCTCCTCACTTCCCTCATTGCGCATGTCATGACTTTGTGGGTCCAGTTGCACGAGTGGGCTGTCTCAGGGTATGATGTGTTGCGGGACGCCGTCCACCTGCGTGGTGCCCCAAATGGAGACCCGGCCTGCATGGACTATGCATCACAGTCTTCGCCTTCCGGATCCGCCACCTGCGACACCCAGTGGCTGTGGCTGCCCTTGCGGCCAGGCCGCGTCCGTCTGTGGCTGATGGCCCACACATTCACTCTTTGGCCTCTCTGGGGAGGGCTCGGGGTGGTGGCGCACGCGCTTGCACTTAGTCGCAATGGCATGTGGCGTGGTTGGTATGATGGGCAATGGATGGGATGGTGCGAGCCACCTCCCGTGACGTCAGTGCTGCTCGTGCTGTGGTGCGTCCCCCTACACTTCCATGTGACTTGTGCCATGCTAGACGTTGAGGTTCTATTGCCTGCGTGATATGACCAGGAGGAGCGCGAGGAGACCTCTCACACACCATGCTCCACTGCCATCCCGTGCCCTGTATCGCCTGTGCGGATTGACTATGTTGGGGTTACACCTGGTCGACTGGGGCTGTGTGTGCCTTGTCAAGGGGCATGGCGGGCGCACAACAGGATCCAGCTTGTCCACAGAGGGTGGGCTGAGGTGCGCCTGGTACCGCTTGTACGTGTGCCCGGCTGCTGTGCACACACGTGTTCACTCCCCCCCGACAGGTGTCCTCTCACAATGCCCAGGGAAGCGGTGGTGTACTGTTCATGACCCCTCCCAACACGGCGTGCTCCAAATTGGCATGTGCGCATCTACCCGCCGCACCCACCCACCTGAGCACTGCATCCATACGACTTCACACGACACATGTGTGTCTTCCACAGTAGTGCTACTCATTTGCGTTGACATCCAATACCAGTGGACTACATGGTCATGTCACGACTGCCGTGTACTTCACATACTCTCATCCTCTCTCATTCGTACTTGTGAAATGAGTCAGCGGAGACAGTTTTGGTTTCAAACATTATATTGAGTCTTCTGTCCTCTGTGATGCAGTATAGTGGACACTACTGGCAGCGGAATACATGTTGAGGATATACTGAGCATGATTGCAAATGGGATAGGGTGTGGGGTTACATGTGATTGGCTGTTGCATGTGGGATGTGGGCTTCAGAGTGACATCTGCTTGGCCAAGGCTGTGCTAATGTACATTTACGTATAGCTGCGGAGCTGCGGACTTTGACACAGACGGTATACATGTAGCCTACCAGACCGCTTGGCATCATGGGCACAGTCCATCTCAGTTCCATGTGACAGGTTTGCTGCGGTTGTTCCTCATGCACGCGTGCATGTGAGTTGACATCAGGGCATGTGCTTGCGTGCATGCAGCGGCGTGCCACTTGTTGTTGCACTGTGGTGGTTACTGGACATGTCACAGTCACTGGGGTCGTGTTGTTGTTGTATGCACTTGTCGTCCATGCAAAGGTCCTGGTATGGGATTCCCGGGGCGGGGGTGGGAGGGGTGCAGCACCCACAGACTCCAGGCGACCTATTCATGTCCACTGAGCGGTGTGTGTGTCCATGTGCGCTGGATCCATGTCGTGTCCTGGTTGTTCGTGCAGTTCCGTCCATGTGGGTGCGATACACAGAGCCCATGCCACTGCCTCCCACGATGCATGCGGTGTTCCTGGATGTGATGGGGAACAGTGTGCATGTCCCGGTCATATCCGATGTCATGGCGATGTCGTTGATGGTGTGGTTACAGTTGCCGGTCGTTTGGTATGGCTGTTGTGGTGGTGACTGGCCAGTCCGTGCGGAAGCTAAGCATGGGTGCGGGGTTGGACATCATAGGTCACTCGGGGAACCTGCGTTGTGGTCCGACGTATTTACAGGTTGTCAGGTATGCGATGCCGCCCAGCAGGGCTTCCATGTCATTGGTGGTGTACATGTTTGCCAGCCAATGTAGCGGATGGTGGCTGTCAAGGTGTTGTTCGTAAGTTGTCCCTTGGAGGACCATGATGGGGCATGCTGGGTGACATTCGATGTAGCTGTTCTCGATGATCCGTCGTGTGGAGGCACAGTGGTCCCATTTCAGTGCGGGTGCGATGTTGGCCACATACGCCATGCCCCCATAGGCAGAGCAGGCCTGTCGTGTGCGTCCAGAGGGAGGAGTAGTGGTAGCAGGTCCGCCTTCAGACATGCCGGGGTGGAGAGGCATATCTCGACGGGATGCTGGTAGGGACACCTCCGACAGTAGAAGACGGGCATGACGCAGCTGAACAATGTGATGCGGTAAGTCAGTCGGTAACTTACGTTCAGCAGGGACAGGAGATCGCATCCCAATGTATGGAACAGGTTGGTTTTGTACAGCTTGAGCTGTTCGGCGTAGTTGGGTAGGTGTGTTGCGGTTGCCATTTCGCAGCGGTTCGTTGAGGTGGCGTGCTCCGGCTGTGTGTGCAGTCTGCAATGTGCACGCTCCGAGGTTGCTGTGAGCTCTGTGTAGTCGTAGGGAGACAGGACTTGTGTTCTGTTGGCTTGTTTGGAGGACACGGCCCCTCTTCCCACATGCTTCTCAGACAGTTCAAGGTCAGTGATGTGTGACTCCTTCCAATTAACTTGCATGTGGCCGACATGGGGAGTGTTTTCTTCTTTCTTCCCCGTCCGTTGTGTGCTTCTGTGATATGCGCTATCTGCCCTGTGGTCGGTCTCCTCGGCATGCCTGTGTTGGTCTATTCTTGGACAATGGCTGTATTCACCGGCTTCTGTCGTAGGGCTGTGGTTTCGGAGTTGGAATGGAAGGTCATTCAGTGCTGTCTGCTCTCCCTTGTGTGGGCGGCAGGCTGCCTTTCCGCTCTGCGTTGGGCCTTGTGTGTGAATGTTATTCTTGGGCCACCTGTTGTCGGTCCCCGGGCTCTTTGGTGTTCCGTTTTATATGTCTTGTTCATATGTGCAGGGTGGTATGGGTGTTTCTGTGTGGTACTGGCGTTCCTCTTCCTGAAGGGGCCCTGCTTCTCCTAGTTGGTGTTGCCGCCGCTGTGTGCTACGCCATGTTTGTTACACTGGGGTGTGTCCTGCTGTTGCGTGTCTTCACTGACATGTGTGCGTCGGTTGTGTGGCGTTGGGTGTTGTCCGTGAATTGGGCGTTGGGGACATGTCTGTGGCCGGCCTGTCACGTGTCATGTGCGTTCGGGGTGGGGCTGATGTGTGTGCTGCTTGGTTGTGTCCCTGTGTCTGTGTGCGACGCATGCATGGCGCTGCGGTTGGCCTCTGCGTTGTGCGCATGTGTGGCGGCGCCATCGGCGCTTTGGGGCCGTGACGGGGTGGTTGGTTCCTAGTCCCAGGTGGTGTGTACACATGTGTTCTGCGATGTTACGATTTGGCCTGTGTGTCATATGTGGATGCGATGGTGGATGTGTAGTGTACACGCGCTGGTGGGGGGTTGTCCGCTTTTTCCGCCCTTGCACTGTGTGCGCTGTTTGCGTGCACTTGTTGTGTGTGTGCCTACCTGCGTCTCCGCAGTACGTTGCGTCCTTGGTGGTGCATCAGCAGAAGCATGGGGAGTGCCTGCAGTGCTGGATTCATGCTCGGGGAGCCGCTTCTTCGTTGTCCGTGCTCGGCATCCGTGTTACCGCTTCGGTTTGTCGTACGGTATCTCTTGGCCGTGGGAGCCGTTTGTTTGCGGCATCGTAATTTATGCGCCGGGCGGGACGTGTTTCGTCGGACGGTGTGTGTCAGTTGGCTGCGCCGCTACATGTACGGGCGCACTTTGATGGCGGACGGTGTTGCTGGCTTGCCGGCGGTGTTTGGCCTACTTTTCGCATCGTAATTGGACGGGCGTGTGGACTGCTGCGTGCCGGCGGTAACTGATGGTTTTTGCATCCGCCAGCACGGCGGTGGTGCTTCCGCCCGCCATCGTAATGTGCCCCTTAGAAGGTAAACTTTTTAATTTCCTAATATCAGCTGCTTTAAAATCCATTACATTTTGTTGGAAAGATGTCTCGTTATTATCAGTGCATGCTTGGTGGTCATGGGTTATTTTTACAAGAAGAGGAGCTCAATTGTCCTTAACTGGGCTCAATCATAATTCCAATACTTTTCACTCTTTTTGGATACCTGTTGATGTATATGTATCTTCTTAAACGGTATATTTATAACTAATTTTGCTTTTTATTGATAATATAGTATATTTACTGATTTAATATTGTAGCTCTATTTATAGATAATGTAATGGCTTCATTATTGATCCCTTTCCCCCCTTTCCTTTTTATGTTTTCCAAGAATACTTATTTTTTCTTGCCTAAAGTAATTCAACTGATATTCCTGTTAATCTTCTTTATTATAACTAGGTATTTTCGCTTTAGAATATTGCTTTCTGTATTGTCTGTTACTTGTTTATTATGAAAATTCAATAAAATATTTTGAACTCAAAAAAAGAATAGTTGTGTTATTTTGAGTGATAGCGCTGCTATATTAATCCTTGCCCATCACTTGTGGTATACTGTGTGCAGCAGCACAAATAGGGAAATGAGAGGCCCATAGGTCCTTTGCAGCAGCCGGCACTATTGATTTTAAAATTAAATCTTACATTTCGGAGATGTAAACCTAACCTTAAGGATGACGAGACAGAGCAGCCCTGCGCCTGCAGATACTAGTTAGTACTATGGAAGTGTGTGTGTTTTTTTCTGGAAGGCATACTATTAGCACGGGCTGTAACCTCGGAGAGATAGCACTGTTGTCTTAGTCCTTGTACATCATTTGTGGTATTTAAAAGGATAGTGCTGCTGTCTTTTTGCTCAGACATCACTGTGCGTTTTAGAATAGTTGTGTTATTTTGAGTGATAGCGCTGCTATATTAATCTTTGCACATCATTTGTGGTATACTGTGTGCAGCAGCACAAATAGGGAAATGAGAGGCCCATAGGTCCTTTGCAGCATCCGGCACTCTTGATTTTAAAATTAGATCTTATATTGTGCAGATGTAAACCTGACCTTAAGGATGACGAGACAGAGCAGCCCTGCGCCTGCAGATTTAATGTGTCTGTGTCATGAATTATGAGAGATTTAATTTTATCTGCAATGCGTGGTGCGCTCCGCGCTGTGTGAAGTAAGTTACTTTGATTATGAGAACGGACAGGGGGCTTTTAAGGAATAAGGCTTCCCCCTCCACCGCGCCGGGCTCCAGTGCCAAGAGCAGAGAGAGAGCTGTGCCCTAGAGAGAGCTGTGCCCTGCCTGGTAAAACTGTGACGCACTGACCCGTGTGTGAAGATAAACCTTACTAGTTAGTACTATGGCAGTGTGTGTTTTTTTCTGGAAGGCATACTATTAGCACGGGCTGTAACCGTTTAGAGATAGCGCTGCTGTCTCAGTCCTTGTACATCACTTGTGGTATTTAAAAGGATAGTGCTGCTGTCTTTGTGCTCAGACATCACTGTGTGTGTCAGAATAGTTGTGTTATTTTGAGTAATAGCGCTGCTATATTATTCCTTGCACATCACTTGTGGTATACTGTGTGCAGCAGCACAAATAGGGAAATGAGAGGCCCATAGGTCCTTTGCAGCAGCCGGCACTATTGATTTTAAAATTAGATCTTAGATTGTGTAGATGTAAACCTGACCTTAAGGATGAAGAGACAGAGCAGCCCTGCGCCTGCAGATTTAATGTGTCTGTGTCATGAATTATGAGAGATTTAATTTCATCTGCAATGCGTGGTGCGCTCCGCGCTGTGTGAAGTAAGTTACTTTGATTATGAGAACGGACAGATGGCTTTTAAGGAATGATGCTACCCCCCTCCCCTGCGCCAGGCCCCAGTGCCGAGAGCAGAAAGAGAGCTGTGCCCTAGAGAGAGCTGTGCCCTGCCTGGTAAAACTGTGACGCACTGACCCGTGTGTGAAGATAAATCTTACTAGTTAGTACTATGGCACTGTGTGTTTTTTTCTGGAAGGCATACTATTAGCACGGCCTTAACCTCGGAGAGATAGCGCTGCTGTCTGAATCCTCGTACATCACTTGTGGTATTTAAAAGGATAATGCTGCTGTCTTTGTGCTCAGACATCACTGTGCGTGTCAGAATAGTTGTGGTATTTTGAGTGATAGCGCTGCTATATTAATCTTTGCACATCATTTGTGGTATACTGTGTGCAGCAGCACAAATAGGGAAATGAGAGGCCCATAGGTCCTTTGAAGCATTTGGCACTGTTGATTTTAAAATTAGATCTTAGATTGTGCAGATGTAAACCTAACCTTAAGGATGACGAGACAGAGCAGCCCTGCGCCTGCAGATTTAATGTGTTTGTGTCATGAATTATTAGAGATCTTATTTTATCTGCAATGCGTGGTGCGCTCCGTGCTGTGTGAAGTAAGTTACTTTGATTATGAGAACGGACAGGGGGCTTTTAAGGAATGACGCTACCCCCCTCGCCCACGCCGGGCCCCAGTGCTGAGAGCAGAGAGAGAGCTGTGCCCTGCCTGGTAAAACTGTGACGCACTGACCTGTGTTTGAAGAGAAACCTTACTAGTCAGTACTATGGTGCCCAATTATGATAAGATCATGAAACTGAGATAGAGCAACCCTGCGACCCCGCCTGCAGATTTACTGTGAATTAAATCATATTGATCAGAGTGCATATAAACCAGGCTCACTGACTCAGGAAGGATGATGAGACAGAGCAGCCCTGCCTGCAGATGCTAACTCTGATTATGAGAATGGACAGGGGGCCTCTGAGGAATGGCGGTACCCCCTCCTTCCCCAGCCTCCCCCTCCCCGCCCGGCCCGAGTGTGGAGAGCAGAGAGAGCCCTGCCTGGTAAAAATGTCACGCACTGACCCGTGAAGATAAGCTTAAGGATGATGAGACAGAGCAGCCATGCCTGCAGATGCTAAATCTGATTATGAGAATGGACAGGGGGCCTCTGAGGAATGACGGTACCCCCTCCTTCCCCAGCCTCCCCCTCCACGCCCGGCCCGAGTGTGGAGAGCAGAGAGAGCCATGCCTGGTAAAAATGTCAAGGACTGACCCGTGAAGATAAGCTTACAACAGTGATGCCCTAAGATAAGACTGAGACAGAGCAGCCCTGCAACAACAGGAAACAATACAACCTTTTGAACATATGCATGCTGTTTTGGAAAGGTGTGAAGTACTTCACTGTGGCTCCAAGAAGACGGACATGGCTACGCAGCTACTTTGAAGCTCTTTGTGTTGTTCTGCTTGTAAAGCACACAATGTGAAGAATACCTGTGATAGCTTCAGGTATCATGAGTGATAGCCCTGCTGTGTTAGTCCTCGCACATCAGTTGTGGTATCTGAAAATATAGCGCTGCTGTCTGAGTGGGGAGATGGTTAAATGCCGGCAACTGGAATGGACTAGTAGAGGCTTAAGGAGACAGTAACTGTAGTAAGCATGAGCCACTGCAGCAAAGTGTCCGTGAGGCGCTTAGGGAGGACGCAGACACACAGCGGCCACCAATAAATCTGTTACCACGGAGCAACAATCATGAGGCAGTGAGGGAGAAGGATAAAATACCGGCGACTGGCAGGGACAAGTACAGGCTCTATAAAACAATAAGCGTAGTAAGCGGGAGCCGCTGCATCAAAGTGTCTGTGAGCGAGTAAGCAGTGGCTTATACAAACAAGTTTTAAACAGTGCTTACCAGCTTCTTGTTCTTAGGAATCCCACAGTGTAACATTTCCAACTGCTTAATTCTGTTTGTTAAGTTGAGAATTGTGAAGGTAGGAACGGCAAACACCCTGCGGCCACAGATAAATCTGTTAGCGTGGGGCAGTGGTAAAACGGTTAAGGAGGAAGATAAAATGCTGGCAACTGGCATACACGAGTAGAGGTTTCAGGAGACAATAACAGTAGTAAACAGGAGCCGCTGCAGCAAAGTGTCCGTGAAGCGCCTAGGGAGGACGCAGACACACTGCGGCCACCAATAAATCCGTTACCATGGAGCAACAATAAGGAGGCAGTCAGGGAAAAGGATAAAATGCCAGCAACTGGCAGACTCAAGTAGAGGCTCCGGGAAACAATAAGCGTAGTAAGCGGAAGTCGCTGCAGCAAAGTGTCCGTGAGCCGACCACTAATTGCGCGATCAAACCAGCTTGTGTCAAAGTTAAAATTTAAAAAAAACATAAAAATGTGCGCGCCACTAGAAATATAACGCTTGGTGTGCAGTGCAGTTATGTGTTCGCGGTAGCCTAAAAACAAAGTAAACTAAAAAATGCGTGTGCTCAGTTTGCATTAATTAATTTTAAAAAGTACATCGTAAAGCCCTTTGCTAAAAAAAAAACCATTTCCAACATCCACGCTTTGGAAAACACATAAAGTGTCTCCCAAAAACACGAAAAAAATGCGTTGCCATTGGAAACGAAAGAAAGCCTAGCGCTTTTGAAAACACATGATAACGTGTGTACCCAAAACACAAGAAATGATGGTCGAAAACGAAAGAAAGCCTAGCGTTTTTGAAAACACATTATAACGTGTCTACCAAAAACACGAGAAATGATGGTTGGAAACGAAAGAAAGCCTAGTGCTTTTGAAAACACATGATAACATGTTTACCAAAAACACGAGAAATGCTTTGCCATCAGAGACGAAAGAAAGCCTAGCGCTTTAGAAAACACATGATACGGAAAATGGTCTGCCATCGGAGACAAAACAAAGCCTAAAAAAGTCCAACAACGCTACCGTATCTCTTCAGACCACGAAGTAATACGAGTAAAGGGGCCAATAGCTGTAGGCGTAAACAATCTCCAAAAGGAGGGACTTTAAGACTGCTTGCACCAACCACAACTCGAACGGAACTCGGGCGGTTTAAGTGACACACCAACAAATGAATCAAAAGTCCGAGGAAAAAAGAGGCGGTTACCAACATCACATAGTGTAAACAGCATCTCTCGTCGAGACAGCGCATGCGCTGCCTAGGCGAGACCTAAAAAATATAGAAATGGTATAACAAATTTAAAGATATGAAGGTTATAGGCATGGATTTGTGTCATGAAGGACACTGCAATTTTTGTGTTGTACTGTGATATAAATTTGTCCAGTGTTCGGATTCAAATGGTTGTTGAGGTTTGAAATACAGAATAATTATGTGGCTTTGATACCATTTTATATTTGTGGATTTGGTACTTTTAATCAAATTTTTTCACAAGGAACATGTAGTTTAATGATACAATATCATTAGTTAGCAAAACTTGAAAGGATATGCCACCGAGGGAGCAAACACTTAGACAACTATATGGCCTTGATCATTATTGTGTACATCATGGTGACAGGAACTGTGTGCAAGGTGTACTATAGTTGTAAGATGATGTATAACTGTGGCTTGAGCTATGTTCGCTACTGATGTAGCAAATGCTGAACTATCTGAATGACTTTTGGCTCATTGATTTACCCAAGAGTTGTCGCCTCACACATTGGCATGTGACAGGACACCAAATGCAATGACTTGAAGGGAGACAACAATAGAAAGTGTAGGTAGAACAAGGCCGTGGCAGGAAGAGCATAAGAGACACTGAGCCCAAGCCAATACCCCAACCACCAACCTATGGCGGGGCAGATGATGAGGGGTCTTTAGATAGAATAAAAAGGAAAGGAGCAAGTTGGGGAATGGTTACACAGGATATCTGTAACAAAAGATCTTAATTAAATCTCAAATGTGAGATTTAACATTACATATAATGCTCTGATGCAGGTACATTAACCGACTTTAAGAGGATTGAATCTGTGACCATTGGTATGGCCAGTATGTTCATTCCAAGGAAGAAAATAAATGATGAAAATGTTCACAACCCAGTATAATTCTCCTTCGAAATATTAACATAAAGCAGCAACAAAAAGATGAAAACACATTAAAACTATTTGAGAGCTTTCTAGTCTACTGCTAAATATTTTGAAATGAAAAAAGAGGCAGCATTGCAATTCTAAAGAAAAAGAATAAAGAGGGTTTTACACAATCTGCTAATTAAATACCATCTCCTGGCCCTTCTACAACCTCATAATACACAGAAATATCCAGTATTTTGCTATGAGGAAGGTGGGTTCCCTTCCTGTGGGCCTTCAGAGAAGATAGGGATAGCATGCGTCCAGTCATATTTAGAACCCGCAGCCAGCTGCACCATCATGGCTCCAGCAGACAGGTACATAACCATGGGTTTGATTAATGCTTCCAAAACATGAGAGGGGCAGCTTCTTTACAAGCTTCCCTCCACTCAGAGAATAGGTACTGCACACAATCAGCAGTGCAAGCGTGTGTATAGATGGATGTGTTCGCATATAAATGGGTCTTTTATGTGAGTGTGCCTGTCTGCCCATATGGATGTATATATGGATGAATGTGTGAAAATGAACTGATGCTGCTTCATTTGGAGCTTCTCCACTTGTGCACATGCTGAGCTACCAAAATGGTCTCCTGACTTTAAAGGGCATTTGCATCTACCTGCTTGGCAACAAAGCACGATAAATCTCTGGGGTGGGGAAAATCCATTACTGAATTTCATTGAGAATCCTAACACTACACACTCATTCCTAATGTGCACTTAGGAATCATAGCCCAGTAACAGAGGTTTCTACAATTACAAACATGATGTCTTTGATTTAACACTGTGACTTGGCCACTGTTGGCTGTAAGAGAAGCTCATAACAAAGAATACCAATGAGCCATCTTGGAATGATGTATAACATGTTGTTGGCAAGTATGCTCCAGTTCTAGGGTCACACATGCAACTGTAGCTCCGGCAATTGTGTTAACAATGTGCCCTGATTTATCAGAACATTCATTGTTTACAGTGCTTCAGAATGACGCAGCATAAAGTGCCATAAGAGCTAATTCATTGGGATGCTTATAAACTATTGGTAACAGTACCTGCTTGTGCTGCGATTCTCAGAACTAATATGGAACCACCACTAAAACTGGCCCTGTGACCCAATGTCACACTACAGAGACTTATGAATGCTATTCCGAGCAGAGCCTAAAGGGAGCAAGTGGTGCAGTACTGGGGTCTTTGAAGTCCTAATTTGGCATGCTGATCCTTTGTCTGATACTTCTCATATGCACATAGGGATTCAGGTAGAGGGGAACACATAATTTAGCTCATGGCTTCACTTGCTGAAGCACTGTGTGCCAAGTATCTGAGCATCACACCCAAGTCCTGAGAGGGCCATGAACCTTTAATGCTGTGAACCAATTAGATCACTCTGGTCATCATCACAGGCAGCCAATGCTTCAAACGGATTGAAAAAGGTGGAGGGGTCTCTAAAAGGGGCAATGGCAAAGAAGTATAACTAGGAATTGTTTCCAAGAGGCGTGGCTTATGTATTTAAGGGTGTAGCTTAAACATGAATGCTAAATTTCTGTGCTTTACAAAGCATGCCACATGACTAGGATTTGGGTATCTCTCGGTGAGATTTATGTTGTTGCATCCAGGGATATGACACAATAACATATACCTAAAAACCAAGCCTGACCTATTGGCTTTGCCAATTGGCAGTATCAGCATGATGATTCATTTATAAATAATTAAAATTTAAAATATTTCAGCCCTGAAAATTTTATACTGAATAAACACTCTTAAGCTCTGTGGAAGGGGAGGTGTCTCAGTCACTTCTGTTCTGTTCCTGTTCCGCTTCATGCCATTTTCTTCTGTTGGCTCAAACTATTTTAGACACTTAGGGGCATATTCACAAGGCAATATCGCCGCGTTCGCTGCACTTTTCTGCCAATAAAGCGGTGATATTTTTATCGCACTATTCTCAAGCTAACGGCTGTTAGCGACAGCTTTTAGGCGAAAACTACCATTTTAAAGATCGTGATTTCTGTTAGCGATAATTATCGCTAATTACATGCAAGGGAGGCGTTCCCGTGCAAATTCTGCCGTTAACCCAACATCTCCATATTCACAAGGGGATTCCTTACGTCCAGAGGACCCA
>CAWUFW010031984.1:0-14636 GCA_963921515.1 Calotriton arnoldi | reverse complement strand
CGCAACGTGGTCACACCTCAATTTCGCAGTGAAAAATGACCCTTTTTTGGCAAAGTGCCCAGCTGTAGTTTTTGAACCCTAGCTCTGCCGGCACCTAGGGAAACCTAGCAAACCTATACATTTTTGAAAACTAGACACCCAGGGGAATCCAGGATGGGGTGACTTGACTGCCTCCCACCAGGTTCTGTTACCCAGAATCCCTTGCAAACATAAAAAATTGTCAAAAAAACCACATTTTCCCCACATTTCTGTGGTGGAAAGTTCCTGGAATCTGCGTGGATCCACTGAATTTCCACCCACCCCGCGTTCCCCAAAGTCTTACGAGAAAAATGGTACCTCACTTGTGTGGGTCGGCCTAGTGCCTGCGACAGGATACGGCGCAAAACGCAACGTGGTCACGCCTCAATTTCGCAGTGAAAAATGACCCTTTTTTTGGCAAAGTGCCTAGCTGTAGTTTTTGAACCCTAGCTCTGCCGGCACCTAGGGAAACCTAGCAAACCTATACATTTTTGAAAACTAGACACCCAGGGGAATCCAGGATGGGTGACTTGACTGCCTCCCACCAGGTTCTGTTACCCAGAATCCCTTGCAAACATAAAAAATTGTCCAAAAAACACATTTTCCCCACATTTCTGTGGTGAAAGTTCTGAATCTGCGGATCCACAAATTTCCACCCACCCCGCGTTCCCCAAAGTCTTACGAGAAAATGGTACCTCACTTGTGTGGGTCGGCCTAGTGCCTGCGATGAGAAACGGCGCAAACGCAATGCGGTCACCACCTCAATTTCGCAGTGAAAAATGACCCTTTTTTGGCAAAGTGCCTAGGCTGTAGTTTTTGAACCCTACCTCTGCCGGCACCTAGGGAAACCTAGCAAGCCTATACATTTTTGAAAACTAGACACCCAGGGAATCCAGGATGGGGTGACTTGACTGCCTCCCACCAGGTTCTGTTACCCAGAATCCCTTGCAAACATAAAAAATTGTCCAAAAAACACATTTTCCCCACATTTCTGTGGTGGAAAGTTCTGGAATCTGCGTGGATCCACAAATTTCCACCCACCCCGCGTTCCCCAAAGTCTTACGAGAAAAATGGTACCTCACTTGTGTGGGTCGGCCTAGTGCCTGCGACAGGAAACGGCGCAAAACGCAACGTGGTCACACCTCAATTCCGCAGTGAAAAATGACCCTTTTTTGGCAAAGTGCCTAGCTGTAGTTTTTGAACCCTACCTCTGCCGGCACCTAGGGAAACCTAGCAAACCTATACATTTTTGAAAACTAGACAACCAGGGGAATCCAGGATGGGGTGATTTGACTGCCTCCCACCAGGTTCTGTTACCCAGAATCCCTTGCAAACATAAAAAATTGTCCAAAAAAACACATTTTCCCCACATTTCTGTGGTGGAAAGTTCTGGAATCTGCGTGGATCCACAAATTTCCACCCACCCCGCGTTCCCCAAAGTCTTACGAGAAAAATGGTACCTCACTTGTGTGGGTCGGCCTAGTGCCTGCGACAGGAAACGGCGCAAAACGCAACGTGGTCACACCTCAATTTCGCAGTGAAAAATGACCCCTTTTTTGGCAAAGTGCCTAGCTGTAGTTTTTGAACCCTACCTCTGCCGGCACCTAGGGAAACCTAGCAAGCCCATACATTTTTGAAAACTAGACACCCAGGGGAATCCAGGATGGGGTGACTTGACTGCCTCCCACCAGGTTCTGTTACCCAGAATCCCTTGCAAACATAAAAAATTGTCCAAAAACACACATTTTCCCCACATTTCTGTGGTGGAAAGTTCTGGAATCTGCGTGGATCCACAAATTTCCACCCACCCCGCGTTCCCCAAAGTCTTACGAGAAAAATGGTACCTCACTTGTGTGGGTCGGCCTAGTGCCTGCGACAGGAAACGGCGCAAAACGCAACGTGGTCACACCTCAATTTCGCAGTGAAAAATGACGCTTTTTTTTGGCAAAGTGCCTAACTGTATTTTTTGAACCCTACCTCTGCCGGCACCTAGGGAAACCTAGCAAACCTATACATTTTTGAAAACTAGACACCCAGGGGAATCCAGGATGGGGTGACTTGACTGCCTCCCACCAGGTTCTGTTACCCCAGAATCCCTTGCAAACATAAAAAATTGTCCAAAAAAACACATTTTCCCCACATTTCTGTGGTGAGTTCTGGAATCTGCGTGGATCCACAAATTTCCACCCACCCCGTCCCCCAAAGTCTTACGAGAAAAAATGGTACCTCACTTGTGTGGGTCGGCCTAGTGCCTGCGACAGGAAACGGCGCAAAACGCAACGTGGTCACACCTCAATCTCGCAGTGAAAAATGACCCTTTTTGGCAAAGTGCCTAGCTGTAGTTTTTGAACCCTACCTCTGCCGGCACCTAGGGAAACCTAGCAAACCTATACATTTTTGAAAACTAGACACCCAGGGGAATCCAGGATGGGGTGACTTGACTGCCTCCCACCAGGTTCTGTTACCCAGAATCCCTTGCAAACATAAAAAATTGTCCAAAAAAACACATTTTCCCCACATTTCTGTGGTGGAAAGTTCTGGAATCTGCGTGGATCCACAAATTTCCACCCACCCCGCGTTCCCCAAAGTCTTACGAGAAAAATGGTACCTCACTTGTGTGGGTCGGCCTAGTGCCTGCGACAGGAAACGGCGCAAAACGCAACGTGGTCACACCTCAATTTCGCAGTGAAAAATGACCCTTTTTTTGGCAAAGTGCCTAGCTGTAGTTTTTGAACCCTACCTCTGCCGGCACCTAGGGAAACCTAGCAAACCTATACATTTTTGAAAACTAGACACCCAGGGGAATCCAGGATGGGGTGACTTGACTGCCTCCCACCAGGTTCTGTTACCCAGAATCCCTTGCAAACATAAAAAATTGTCCAAAAAAAACACATTTTCCCCACATTTCTGTGGTGGAAAGTTCTGGAATCTGCGTGGATCCACAAATTTCCACCCACCCCGCGTCCCCCAAAGTCTTACGAGAAAAATGGTACCTCACTTGTGTGGGCCGGCCTAGTGCCTGCGACAGGAAACGGCGCAAAACGCAACGTGGTCACACCTCAATTTCGCAGTGAAAAATGACCCTTTTTTGGCAAAGTGCCTAGCTGTAGTTTTTGAACCCTACCTCTGCCGGCACCTAGGGAAACCTAGCAAACCTATACATTTTTGAAAACTAGACACCCAGGGGAATCCAGGATGGGGTGACTTGACTGCCTCCCACCAGGTTCTGTTACCCAGAATCCCTTGCAAACATAAAAAATTGTCCAAAAAACACATTTTCCCCACATTTCTGTGGTGGAAAGTTCTGGAATCTGCGTGGATCCACAAATTTCCACCCACCCCGCGTTCCCCAAAGTCTAACGAGAAAAATGGTACCTCACTTGTGTGGGTCGGCCTAGTGCCTGCGACAGGAAACGGCGCAAAACGCAACGTGGTCACACCTCAATTTCGCAGTGAAAAATGACCCTTTTTTGGCAAAATGCCTAGCTGTAGTTTGTGAACCCTAGCTCTGCCGGCACCTAGGGAAACCTACCAAACCACACACATTTCTGAAAAGTAGACACCCGGGGGCTTCCAGGGAGGTATGGCTTGCGTGGATCCCCCAACGTTTCTCTTACCCAGAATCCCCTGCAAACCTCACTTTAGCTGGAAAATCACTTTTTTCACACATTTGTGTGTGGGAAAGTGTGGCATCACTGGCCTCACACAAATTTCCTACCACCCAGCGTTCCCCCAGGTCTCCCGAGAAAAATGGTGCCTCACTTGTGTGGGAGGCCCAAGTACCTGCGACAGGCAAGGGCCCACAACGTAGTGAGGCGACCTCAAAATTGCCTATTCAAAACCACCTGGTTTTGCAGTGAGGGTCACCTGGTTTTGGCCCGCGCTCGGCGGCCATCTAGGGAAACCTACCAAACCCACACATTTCTGAAAGTGGACACCTCGGGTTTCCAGGTGTATGGCTGCGTGGATCCCCCAACGTTTCCTTACCCAGAATCCTCTGCAAACCTCAATTTTAGCTGAAAAATCACTTTTTCACACATTTGTGTGTGGGAAAGTGTGGCATCACTGGCCCACACAAATTTCTACCACCCAGTTCTCCCCAGGTCTCCTCGATAAAATGTGGTGCCTCACTTGTGTGGGAGGCCCAAGTACTCACGGCAGCAGGGCCCACAACGTAGTGAGGCGTACCTCAAAATTGCCTATCTCAAACCACCTGGTTTGCAGGGGGTCACTTTTCAGCCCGTGCTCGGCGGCCATCTAGGGAAACCTACCAAACCCACACATTTCTGAAAAGTAGACACCTGGGGTTCCAGGAGGTATGGCTTGCGTGGATCCCAACGTTTCCTTACCCAGAATCCCTTGCAAACCTCAATTTTAGCTGAAAAATCACTTTTTCACACATTTGTGTGTGGGAAGTGTGCACACTGGCCTCACACAAATTTCTACCACCCAGCGCCTCAGGTCTCCCCGGAGCAAATGGTGCTCACTTGTGTGGAGGCCCTACTGACTAGGCAAGGTCCCACAACGCAGTGAGGCTTGACCTCAAAATTGCCTATTCAAACCACCTGGTTTCAGCAAGGGGGTCACCTGTTTTGTCTGCAGGCCGGCGGCCATCCAAGCCTTGGAAACCTACCATTTCTGAAAAGTAGACACCCGGTTTCCAGGGTGGCTTGCGTGGATCCCAACGTTTCCACCCAGAATCCTTGCAAACCTCAATTTTAGCTGAAAATCACTTTTTCACACATTTGTGTGCGGAGTGTGGCATCACTGGCCTCACACAGTTTCCTACCATCCAGCGTTTCCCAGTCTCGATGGTGCTCATTTGTGGGAGGCCAGGTAGCTGCGATAGGCAAGGGCCCATTAACGAGTGAGCTGAACTCAAATTGCCTCATTCAAACCACCTGGTTTTGCAAGGGGGTCACCTGGTTTTGGCTCCGTGCTCGGCAGCCATCTAGGGAGTCACTTACAACCCTAACACATTTCTGAAAAGTAGACACTGGGGCTTCCAGGAGGTATGGCTTGCGTGGATCCCCCAACGTTCTCACCCAGAATCTCTTGCAAACCTCAATTTTAGCTGAAGAAAATCACTTTTTTCACACATTTGTGTGTGGAAGTGTGCACACTGGCCTCACACAGTTCTCTACCACTCTAGTGTTCTCCAGGTCTCCCCGATAAAATGGTGCTCACTTGCGTGGGAGGCCCATGCTGCGACAGGCAAGGGCTCACAACGTAGGAGGCGACCTTGAATTGCCTATCTCAAACCACCTGGTCTTGCAGGTCACCTAGGTACTTGGGCTCACCGGCCATCTAGGGAACCTACCAACTCCATCAGCATTTCTGAAAAGTAGACACTGTGGTTTAGAGGTGAGCGGACTTCCAGCTTACCCAGAACTCTCTGCAAACCTCAATTTTAGCTGAAAATCACTTTTTCACACATTTGTGTGTGGGAAAGTGTGGCATCACTGGTCTCACACAAATTTCCTACTACCTAGCGCTCTCCAGGTCTCCGATAAAATGGTGGCTTCACTTGGGTGGGAGTGCCTGATGGCCGCGACAGGCAAGGGCCCAAAAACATTTTTTGATAGGCAATGTTGATGTTGCCTCAAAACGTTTTGTGTCCTTGCCTGTCGCGGGTACTTGGGCCTCCCACACAAGTGAGGCACCATTTTTATCGGGAGACCTGGGGGAACGCTGGGTGGTAGGAAATTTGTGTGAGGCCAGTGATGCCACACTTTCCCACACACAAATGTGTGAAAAAAGTGATTTTTTCAGCTAAAAGTGAGGTTTGCAGGGGATTCTGGGTAAGGAAACGTTGGGGGATCCACGCAAGCCATACCTCCCTGGAAGCCCCCGGGTGTCTACTTTTCAGAAATGTGTGGGTTTGGTAGGTTTCCCTAGATGGCCGCCGAGCACGGGGCCAAAAACCCAGGTGACTCCCCTTGCAAAACCAGGTGGTTTTGTGAAAGGCCATTTTGAGGTCGCCTCAATACGTTGTGGGCCCTTGCCTGTCGCGGGTACTTGGGCCTCCCACACAAGTGAGGCACCATTTTTATCGGGAGACCTGGGGGAACGCTGGGTGGTAGGAAATTTGTGTGAGGCCAGTGATGCCACACTTTCCCACACACAAATGTGTGAAAAAAGTGATTTTTTCAGCTAAAAGTGAGGTTTGCAGGGGATTCTGGGTAAGGAAACGTTGGGGGATCCACGCAAGCCATACCTCCCTGGAAGCCCCCGGGTGTCTACTTTTCAGAAATGTGTGGGTTTGGTAGGTTTCCCTAGATGGCCGCCGAGCACGGGGCCAAAACCCAGGTGACCCCCTTGCAAAACCAGGTGGTTTTGTGAAAGGCCATTTTGAGGTCGCCTCAATACGTTGTGGGCCCTTGCCTGTCGCGGGTACTTGGGCCTCCCACACAAGTGAGGCACCATTTTTATCGGGAGACCTGGGGGAACGCTGGGTGGTAGGAAATTTGTGTGAGGCCAGTGATGCCACACTTTCCCACACACAAATGTGTGAAAAAAGTGATTTTTTCAGCTAAAAGTGAGGTTTGCAGGGGATTCTGGGTAAGGAAACGTTGGGGGATCCACGCAAGCCATACCTCCCTGGAAGCCCCCGGGTGTCTACTTTTCAGAAATGTGTGGGTTTGGTAGGTTTCCCTAGATGGCCGCCGAGCACGGGGCCAAAAACCCAGGTGACCCCCCTTGCAAAACCAGGTGGTTTTGTGAAAGGCCATTTTGAGGTCGCCTCAATACGTTGTGGGCCCTTGCCTGTCGCGGGTACTTGGGCCTCCCACACAAGTGAGGCACCATTTTTATCGGGAGACCTGGGGGAACGCTGGGTGGTAGGAAATTTGTGTGAGGCCAGTGATGCCACACTTTCCCACACACAAATGTGTGAAAAAAGTGATTTTTTCAGCTAAAAGTGAGGTTTGCAGGGGATTCTGGGTAAGGAAACTTTGGGGGATCCACGCAAGCCATACCTCCCTGAAGCCCCCGGGTGTCTACTTTTCAGAAATGTGTGGGTTTGGTAGGTTTCCCTACATGGCCGCCGAGCACGGGGCCAAAACCCAGGTGACTCCCCCTTGCAAAACCAGGTGGTTTTGTGAAAGGCCATTTTGAGGTCGCCTCAATACGTTGTGGGCCCTTGCCTGTCGCGGGTACTTGGGCCTCCCACACAAGTGAGGCACCATTTTTATCGGGAGACCTGGGGGAACGCTGGGTGGTAGGAAATTTGTGTGAGGCCAGTGATGCCACACTTTCCCACACACAAATGTGTGAAAAAAGTGATTTTTTCAGCTAAAAGTGAGGTTTGCAGGGGATTCTGGGTAAGGAAACGTTGGGGGATCCACGCAAGCCATACCTCCCTGGAAGCCCCCGGGTGTCTACTTTTCAGAAATGTGTGGGTTTGGTAGGTTTCCCTATGTGGCCGCCGAGCCCCGGGCCAAAAACCCAGGTGACCCCCCTTGCAAAACCAGGTCATAATGAGATAATGTGTTGTTTATTTCTGCAGCGTGAAAATGTTGGCACAATATTGCAAGGAAAATGTGACAGACATTTTGAGGTTTGCAGGACATTGTGGGTACCATAACTTGTTGGGATCCACAAGAGAGATATCACCATGTACTCCCATGGGTGTTTCGTTTACGACAATATCTACAGTTGGTAGGTTATTCTTAGACGGAATGTACACCTTGGCAGACAGACTAAAAAGACAAAGATTACTGCACAGCCATCTATTCCTCAAGCACACACACACATACTGGTTGGATTTGGCACGAGGGCAAGTGATGGTTCAGTATATACAATTTTATTAACAAGAGATTTCACAAAAATGAAATGCACTGTCAATAATTGAAAGGACAAAAAACGGAACCAGTGACTCGCAGCTCGTGAGCTGTAAAGCCACGTCAAGGCCCCAACCGCTTTACAGGCCATTCACACACCTTTCATACGTGATACACACAAGACCATTCACACCCCCAGGCACGAAACAAACACATTACAACATTCACAAAAAGGGACAAGGTACACCCTGCTTGAGAAAGACAAAAAAAAATATTACTGCACAACCATCTAATCCTCAAGCACACACACACATACTGGTTGGATTTGGCACGAGGGTGAGTGATGGTTCAGTATATACAATTGTATTAACAAGTGATTTCACAAAAATGAAATGCACTGTTAATAATTGAAAGGACGAGAAACTGAACCATTGACTCACAGCTCGTGAGCTGTAAAGCCACGACAAGGCACCAACCTCTTTACAGGCCATTCATACACCTTTCATACGTGTGACAAATACAAAACCATTCACACCACCAGCCGCGGGCCCATCACATTACAACACTCACACCAGCAGACAGCGCCATTCAAGGGCCCATCACTTTCACACGCCCACATTCCTAACACAGCAACCACACAACCTGATGGATTGCGTGGAGTGTCGCTCGGCTAGCAGTGTGTGTAGTGACCAGCAGCAAGTCACTACTCACACACTGCCAGCCGAGCGCCACTCCACGCACACCGCCAGCCAAGCACCAGCCTACACACACCACCATCACATTTAGGATTTTTTTATACAAAAAGAAAACACAAACAAATTGCAAATAGATACAAATCTACTAACACAAAATCAGAAACATTGCACTAATGCCAACCTTGAAACAGAACAACAATTCTTAAACATTACAGACCAGGCAGTTCACTTTACCACTCATGGTTGCTCCCAATAATTCTTTTGCTTGTGGTACGCTCTATAACAAGCAGGCACACACAGCCCAGGGTTAGAAGGACACTCAGGGCAGTACATACGAGTCTCCTTCCGCGTACCTCTTCGCCAACAGACTCTACATCTCCTAGTGGGAAAGTCTTTTGAGGATGTAGGAGGAATGTGATCAGGAAAGTGGCGATCTTTCAATCGAGCCACATCCTCCACCACTCCAACTCTAGGAACACTTGCCTGTTCCACAACAACAAGGCTGCCTATGACAGACTCCTGAAACTGAACAAAAGTCAACTTTGACGCAGGAGAACACTCCTTGAACACAACAAAAGCATTGAAAGTTGCTAAATTGAAGAGATGGATGGCCAACTTCTTATACCAAATGTAAGACTTACGAATAGCAGTGTAAGGTTCCAACCTCTGATCTACTCTATCAACACCACCCATGTGCTTATTGTAGTCTAAAATGCACACAGGTTTGCGCACTTCAGCAATCTGACCCCAAACAGCCACAGGTGAAGTACTCTCATCATGGATGGTAGTCAGCATGTACACATCCCTCCTGTCCACAAATTTCACAGCTAGCAGTTCCTCACTACGCAAGGCACTGCACTGTCCCCTCTGAAGTTTTTGCAAACAAGCTCTTTTGGATAACCTTTACGGTTAGAGCGGATTGTGCCACAAGCAAAAGTGTCCACTTTGAACAATTCCTTAAACAATTGCACAGCAGTGTAGAAGTTATCAATGTACAAATGGTGGCCTCTGTTAAACAGTCCTCTAGCAAGTTCCCACACAATTTTCTCTGAAACTCCTACTAAAGTGGACGGACAACCAGGGGGGTCAATAGTGGAATCCCTACCAGTGTACACACGCAAATTAAAAACATATCCTGTCCTACTCTCAGACAACATATACAGCTTAATTCCATAGCGTGCCCTCTTGCTAGGAATGTACTGCCTAAAAACCAAACGGCCCTTGAACAGCACCAAAGACTCATCAATAGATATTTCTTTCCCTGGAGTATAGATCTCTGAAAATCGATCTACAAAGTGATCAAGAACAGGCCGAATCTTAAAAAGACGGTCACATTCAGGGTGATCTCGTGGCAACGCCAAACCATTATCAACAAAATGCAGCATCCGAAGCAAAAGTAAATACCGATCACGAGTCATAACTGCAGGAAATATGGCCGTTGCCATCAAGGGACTGGTAGACCAATATGAACTCATGGACGGCTTCCTTATCAAACCCATCAAAAAAGTCAAACCCAAAAACTTCTTCATCTCTTCCAGATTTGTGGGACTCCACCGGGTAGCTCTAGAATGGGGCCTAAGTCTGGCACTGTTGTCCCTCAAAAACTGTTCAGCATACAAATTAGTCTGCTCAACAATCTCACCCAAAAATACATCATCCATAAACAACTGAAAATACTGTATAGGCAAATAATGTTCACAATCCACTCTACACCCTGCATAACCACTAAAGGCAGGCAACACCGGCTGCACCATGTTTGGATCAACCCAGAGTCCAGCACTTCCAGTAGGAAGCCTAGCAGCCCCAGGCTGCAATCCAGATGCCTCTTGCACCATCGGCACATTAGTATCCTCCTCTAAATCAGGCACTTCATCTGCACTGAGAGTACCTTCATCATCCGATGATTCCATGTGGAGAGAAAACTCACTGCCTGAATCTTCCCCTCCCTCCTCTCCCTCAGACGCACTGTCAGTCTCATAATCCTGCTCAGAGGAAGATTCAAGAAGCAAACCAACCACCTGCTGAGCAGTAATTCTACGGCTAGCCATAATGCTTACTAATAAAGGTTACTTGTCAAACAAGTCAACAACAACAAACCCTTTGTAAAAAAAAAAGAAATAAACAAAATGTAGCTTTATCACAAAGACCTATATACTCCAACACTATACCACTCACGTGACAGAAGCAGCTAGACTCACCACCACCTACTCTGCACAGACACAGTAAGGATCAACAATATCCCACTAAAAAAGAAGAAGAAAAAAAATTACACATAAGACAATGCAAAACATCGCAAAGAATTTCATGCTCTGAACACTAACAAATATGCTGCCATTATGGCACCACTTACAAAAAAATTCATTCATGCATGACAATAATACTCATTTGGAGTACACACAACAAAAATATTTTTCTTACCAAATAAATGCAATTACGCAAAACTGCAGAACCACAACTGCCGAAACCGCAAACAGGAATCAAAAGCTTTACACTAGAATAAAAAGGAGGAAAAAAAACATTACAATCACATATGCAAATAATGCACCAGTCCACACACAATCCACCAGCCAAGCTAAGGGGTAGTTGGGCCTAACAGTATAAATAAAATATTCACACCCGTAAAAGGGGAGCAACCCTTGCCCTTTTGGCCACTCCCCAACACAAAAATTAAAAAAAACCCTGGTGCCTAGTGGGCATTCCTGCTGCACGATCACATGATCGTGCAGCAGGAATGCACAAAGAGGCATCGGGGGAAAGGAAAACCATTTCCTTTCCCTCGATGCCTCTTTTGATACAAACCCCCCCCTCCCCGAGCCAAACCTCACCTGATTTCCCCGACGCGCTGGAAGCAAATGGCTTCCAGCGCGTCGCGGAAGAAAGGAAACCCTCAATGATGTCAGCGCGCTGACGTCATTGATGGGGCGAGGGGAGGCAGGGGAAGCCCTTCCCCTGCCTCCCCCAAAAAAAACCTAACGATCAGATTCTCACGGGGGAGCGCCAGCGCTCCCCCGTGGGTGGTCTTATGACGAGCTGGACTCGTCACGAGCACTGTGTGCCATGACGAGTCCAGCTCGTCATAAGCACCGAAGGGGATAAAGGGTCAGAGCAGGATCTCAGCGGCAGACGAGGAGAAGGAACCTCCTGGTCACAGGAACTACACGAGCATTGCGCTCGAGAAATTCAAGGATGCAAAGACCTCCATCAAGGATTACAGCTAACTTTTCAGGGTGTAAATGGAGAGAAGGCACATCTGCCCTGCATATTTATCCACGAAGATGCCACCGTTTTGTGCAATACCTCTACTCAACTGGAGTGCTTTCTACTGGCTAATCAGTAAGTGCTACCTCGTTGGGTAAATGTATAGTGCCTTTCCTACACTACAGCTGCGTAAAGGACCAGAAGAATTGTCTCCAGTGACCTGTGTGTCTGTAACTTTGCCACCGCGCCGAAAGTGCCGGGGTCCTTTGAGTAAGCTGTCCATCATAGTGGGGAAAGGGCGGGCATACGTTGCATACCGCTAGTGTATGTGTGGCGGGGCTTCTAGGCCCGTTCACATGCCTCTTGTTTATAAAGGGTCAGAGCAGGATCTCAGCGGCAGACGAGGAGAAGGAACCTCCTGGTCACAGGAACTACACGAGCATTGCGCTCGAGAAATTCAAGGATGCAAAGACCTCCATCAAGGATTACAGCTAACTTTTCAGGGTGTAAATGGAGAGAAGGCACATCTGCCCTGCATATTTATCCACGAAGATGCCACCGTTTTGTGCAATACCTCTACTCAACTGGAGTACTTTCTACTGGCTAATCAGTAAGTGCTACCTCGTTGGGTAAATGTATAATGCCTTTCCTACACTACAGCTGCGTAAAGGACCAGAAGAATTGTCTCCAGTGACCTGTGTGTCTGTAACTTTGCCACCGCGCCGAAAGCGCCGGGATCCTTTGAGTAAGCTGTCCATCATAGTAGGGAAAGGGCGGGCATACGTTGCATACCGCTAGTGTATGTGTGGCGGGGCCAAACGAGCGGGGCTTCTAGGCCCGTTCACATGCCTCTTGTTTATAAAGGGTCAGAGCAGGATCGCAGCGGCAGACGAGGAGAAGGAACCTCCTGGTCACAGGAACTACACGAGGATTGCGCTCGAGAAAATCAAGGGTGCAGAGACCTCCATCAAGGATTACAGCTAACTTTACAGGGTGGCAATGGAGAGAAGGTACATCTCCACGCTCACGAAGATGCCACCGTTTTGTGCAATACCTCTACTCAACTGGAGTACTTTCTACTGGCTAATCAGTAAGTGCTACCTCGTTGGGTAAATGTATAATGCCTTTCCTACACTACAGCTGCGTAAAGGACCAGAAGAATTGTCTCCAGTGACCTGTGTGTCTGTAACTTTGCCACCGCGCCGAAAGCGCCGGGATCCTTTGAGTAAGCTGTCCATCATAGTAGGGAAAGGGCGGGCATACGTTGCATACCGCTAGTGTATGTGTGGCGGGGCCAAACGAGCGGGGCTTCTAGGCCCGTTCACATGCCTCTTGTTTATAAAGGGTCAGAGCAGGATCGCAGCGGCAGACGAGGAGAAGGAACCTCCTGGTCACAGGAACTACACGAGGATTGCGCTCGAGAAAATCAAGGGTGCAGAGACCTCCATCAAGGATTGTCTCCAGTGACCTGTGTGTCTGTAACTTTGCCACCGCGCCGAAAGCGCCGGGATCCTTTGAGTAAGCTGTCCATCATAGTAGGGAAAGGGCGGGCATACGTTGCATACCGCTAGTGTATGTGTGGCGGGGCCAAACGAGCGGGGCTTCTAGGCCCGTTCACATGCCTCTTGTTTATAAAGGGTCAGAGCAGGATCGCAGCGGCAGACGAGGAGAAGGAACCTCCTGGTCACAGGAACTACACGAGGATTGCGCTCGAGAAAATCAAGGGTGCAGAGACCTCCATCAAGGATTGTCTCCAGTGACCTGTGTGTCTGTAACTTTGCCACCGCGCCGAAAGCGCCGGGATCCTTTGAGTAAGCTGTCCATCATAGTAGGGAAAGGGCGGGCATACGTTGCATACCGCTAGTGTATGTGTGGCGGGGCCAAACGAGCGGGGCTTCTAGGCCCGTTCACATGCCTCTTGTTTATAAAGGGTCAGAGCAGGATCGCAGCGGCAGACGAGGAGAAGGAACCTCCTGGTCACAGGAACTACACGAGGATTGCGCTCGAGAAAATCAAGGGTGCAGAGACCTCCATCAAGGATTACAGCTAACTTTACAGGGTGGCAATGGAGAGAAGGTACATCTCCACGCTCACGAAGATGCCACCGTTTTGTGCAATACCTCTACTCAACTGGAGTACTTTCTACTGGCTAATCAGTAAGTGCTACCTCGTTGGGTAAATGTATAATGCCTTTCCTACACTACAGCTGCGTAAAGGACCAGAAGAATTGCAGGATCGCAGCGGCAGACGAGGAGAAGGATTGCGCTCAAGAAAATCAAGGGTGCAGAGACCTCCATCAAGGATTACAGCTAACTTTACAGGGTGGCAATGGAGAGAAGGCACATCTCCACGCTCACAATGCCGCCCTCGTGGGCATTCCTGCTGCACGATCACATGATCGTGCAGCAGGAATGCACAAAAGAGGCATCGGGGGAAAGGAAAACCCTTTCCTTTCCCTCGATGTCTCTTTTGAATCAAACCCCCCCCTCCCCGAGCCAAAACTCACCTTATTTCCCCGACGCGCTGGAAGCAAATGGCTTCCAGCGCGTCGGGGAAGAAAGGGAAACCCTCAATGATGTCAGCGCGCCTCGCGCGCTGACGTCATTGATGGGGGGGCGGGGGGGGCGGGGGGAGGCAGGGGAAGTCCTTCCCCTGCCTCCTAAAAAAAAACCCCGACGATCGGATTCCCACGGGGGGAGCGCCAGCGCTTCCCCCGTGGGTGGTCTTATGACGAGCTGGACTCGTCATGAGCACACGAGCACTGTGTGCCATGACGAGTCCAGCTCGTCATAAGCATGGAAGGGGTTAATTGCAGACAGAATTGTACTCTATGTCCTCGAATTTTGTCAAGAGGAAGTGACAAAAAGCATTCCTTGATGTCTGTGCTGACTACTGCCTTCGACCTACCACTGCGGTCAGCAGGGCTCACAATTCAGATCGAGTC
>CAWUFW010031983.1:0-14641 GCA_963921515.1 Calotriton arnoldi | reverse complement strand
CTCCTCAGGGTCCGGGCTGCAATGTTGGTTGTTGTCTATGTGTGTTCTTTGTGGGTGACCTTGGCTTCTTCATTGGTGTGTGACTGTGGCTGGGATCCCATTGGTTGGTGTGGTATCGCCGTCATGTCCATGTACAGCGTAGTGTGCAGTGTGTCAGACATTCAGGAGTCTTGTTGAGTGGCCATGTGTGATGTGTTTCTGCACCTTGGTTCCCACCCACCACCCTGGAATAGTCATGGGTGCATGTGCAATGTCACCAGTGCATGTGTACTTCACTGCTGCACATTGTTAGAGGTCGAGGGGTGTGGTCTTGAGTGTGTGCAGATGGGAGTTGTTGCCCAGCTAGTCCCCTGCCTCCATGTTGGCCTTGGCTTACTGGCCATGCTGATTGATTTGTGCTTGTGTAGGTGTGATGGTAGTTTGTTGCTCAGGACACCTGACTGTGGTTCACAGTGTGAACGACATTTAGCTTTGTCATCACAGTGGGATTTTTATTCAGCCCAGGGTCACCACATTGTGGGGGCCCTGGGGGTGGTGCTGTGGTGTGTCTGTGTCTTGCTGTGTCAGTTGTTGTTCCTACGTGCCTGTGTGACATGTGTGTTTTGTGCTCCCTCTCATCTGACAATGCCTGCTTGCCCACATAGGGGATTTGGATCCATGAGTTACCTTAGTGTGGCAGTGTATGCACATCTGTATGATTGGTATTCAGCTCTCCTCATGTGTTGTGTGGTTGCCTGGGGACACTGGCACCCCCACCCTCACCTGCTGTGTATGATGACAGTGTTGGTCTGCCTGTTTGTGTTTGTGCATCTGCACCACTGCATTGGCATATCTTGGGTGTGCCATTGGCTGTATGTTGTTTGGTGTGTTTCCCCTGCTGTCCCTGGGACTCCTAGGTCATCGGTCAGCACAGTGATCATGGTTTGTGTGTCCCATTGCTGCCATGGTAGGGTATCTGTTCACCTCACATCTGCTGTCTCCACAGGATATCTGTATTTGTGTGCCCATTGGTGCAAATATGTGGTTCTGCATTCTGATGGTCACTTCTGTCATTGTGTCATTGATGACTGTTGACGGTCTCAGCCCCCATGGGTGTTGTTTGTCTGCACATGGCCAAAGGAATGTCTCATTTGCACTGCAGTATTTGGCTCCCCCAATTTATGTTGCAATGGGACACATACACTACTTTGCCACAGATGAGTTTTTGGTTCTGTGACCAGGAATGATCCATGCAGTTTGGCAGTTGCAGCTCTTTCTTTGTCAACACTTACCTTTTGGTCACTGTGATGATGGGGGTGTAGACCCCATTGCCACAATGGTCAAAATGTGCTTCAGCTATGGACCCCACACTTGCCTTTTGGTCACTGTGATGATGGGGGTTTAGACCCCATTGCCACAATGGTCAAAATGTGCTTCAGCTATGGACCCCACACTTGCCTTTTGGTCACTGTGATGATGGGGGTTTAGACCCCATTGCCACAATGGACAAAATGTGCTTCAGCTATGGACCCCACACTTGCCTTTTGGTCACTGTGATGATGGGGGTTTAGACCCCATTGCCACAATGGTCAAAATGTGCTTCAGCTATGGACCCCACACTTGCCTTTTGGTCACTGTGATGATGGGGGTTTAGACCCCATTGCCACAATGGTCAAAATGTGCTTCAGCTATGGACCCCACACTTGCCTTTTGGTCACTGTGATGATGGGGGTTTAGACTCCATTGCCACAATGGTCAAAATGTGCTTCGGCTATGGACCCCACACTTACCTTTTGGTCACTGTGATGATGGGGGTTTAGGCCCCATTGCCACAATGGTCATGGGCTGCTTGCATTGTGGGTGCCACACACATATATGTGTGGCACATGTGCTAGGGGGTCACATTGTATGTTCAAAGTCATGTTCGGTGTTGTAGGCATTTGACACAGCCTACACACGCTTGTCATGGTGGTGGGGGGATGTCTTTATCTTGCATTCCCTAGGTTGTGGTGTGCTTGTTGTGTCATGCATTGTCCATCCTATGAGTGGGGGTGGTAGTAGTGGTAGGCATCCAGCCCCCCTGGGTGTGGGTGGTAGTAGTGGTAGGCATCCAGCCCCCCTGGGTGTGGGTGGTAGTAGTGGTAGGCATCCAGCCCCCCTGGGTGTGGGTGGTAGTAGTGGTAGGCATCCTGCCCCCCTGGCTAAGGGTGGTAGTAGTGGTAGGCATCCAGCCCCCTGGCTAAGGGTGGTAGTAGTGGTAGGCATCCAGCCCCCTGGCTAAGGGTGGTAGTAGTGGTAGGCATCCAGCCCCCCTGGGTGAGGGTGGTAGTAGTGGTAGGCATCCAGCCCCCTGGCTAAGGGTGGTAGTAGTGGTAGGCATCCAGCCCCCCTGGGTGTGGGTGGTAGTTGTGGTAGGCATCCAGCCCCCCCTGGGTGTGGGTGGTAGTAGTGGTAGGCATCCAGCCCCCCCTGGGTGTGGGTGGTAGTAGTGGTAGGCATCCAGCCCCCCCTGGGTGTGGTTGGTAGTAGTGGTAGGCATCCAGCCCCCCATGGGTGAGGGTGGTAGTAGTGGTAGGCATCCAGCCCCCCCTGGGTGTGGGTGGTAGTAGTGGTAGGCATCCTGCCCCCTGGCTAAGGGTGGTAGTAGTGGTAGGCATCCAGCCCCCCTGGCTAAGGGTGGTAGTAGTGGTAGGCATCCAGCCCCCCTGGCTAAGGGTGGTAGTAGTGGTAGGCATCCAGCCCCCCTGGGTGAGGGTGGTAGTAGTGGTAGGCATCCAGCCCCCCTGGCTAAGGGTGGTAGTAGTGGTAGGCATCCAGCCCCCCTGGCTAAGGGTGGTAGTAGTGGTAGGCATCCAGCCCCCCTGGCTAAGGGTGGTAGTAGTGGTAGGCATCCAGCCCCCCTGGCTAAGGGTGGTAGTAGTGGTAGGCATCCAGCCCCCCTGGGTGAGGGTGGTAGTAGTGGTAGGCATCCAGCCCCCCGTGGGTAAGGGTGGTAGTAGTGGTAGGCATCCAGCCCCCCCTGGGTGAGGGTGGTAGTAGTGGTAGGTATCCAGCCCCCCCTGGGTAGGGGTGGTGGTGTGCATTCAGGCCCCTGTGTGCATATGTGGCATTGGTGATGGGCATCCCGCCCCTATGGTGCTGCTGTTGCTGGTGTAAGTATATTCAGCATCCCCGTGTATGTGTGTGATGTGTCGTGTACGTGTTGTATGTGTTTTGTGGTTGGTGTTGGCTTACCTTCTGCGCCGTACGCGTCCGTGCCTGTTCCGGTAGTAGATGTAGAATATTGGTATGATCGGGACGAAGGGATTCATGGTTGGTTCGTGTCGTTCGTCCTTCTCGTTGCTTCGCGTCGTCCTCGTCGCTTCGCCTCGTCCTCGTCGCTTCGCGTCGTCCTCGTCGGTGCCGTGTTCGTCTCGTAGCCGTGGATCGTGTTGTGGCGCGAATCGAAGCTTATGTGCGCCTCTCCCGGATGCTTTAACGTGCCGTGCGTAGCGACGGGTTCGGGCGCGTACGGGAAGCGCATCGTACTTGTCCGGCCGGACGGGGCTGCATTTTCCTTCCGTGCGACTCGATTCGGCGTTTCCGGATTCGCCTGGTCGGAGAACAGGACCTGGTTTGGGTGAGTACGGCTCGGCCGGATTTTTTGCTGTTGTGCGCATCGTACTTGCTCGTTCGGTGTGCTGTACGGATCGGTCGGGAAACAGGCTTTCGCATGGCTTTTTTCCCGACCGAATGGTATTGGGTGCGCCTCCGACCGAGATCGGAATCGGCCCCACAGTGTCCTTGTTCACATGTGGAAATGCAGTCCACCAACTGTTTTTATACATTTGTTTTTTGCTAGCACCCGTGTCACGTGATTCATAGAAATAGACAACATACTTAGAAACCTTGCTATCTTGTACTACGTTTGGTAATTGTTATTGCCTAATCTGTTTGAAACGTACCTAAATGCCGAAAATAGTCTTTAGGTGTTTTTCGCAATATATACAGTCAGTAATATATTGAAAACTTTTGCAGTTAGAGAAATTTAAATAAATAAATAAGTAAATAAATAAAGTGCAAGTACTAATTGTTCATAACATGATTGCATTAGTAGATGTCACATTTCCCATATTGATCGCAAATTGAAGTACTGTACTAATGTATAATATTTGATACACATATACTAACATATTGTGGAATTCATTTAATGAAAACTCAAAGGGATATGTTCATAAAATATCTTATAGTCTGCATAAATGCTTTTTTGATTTTCATGTCTAATTGCACACATATCTTCTTGAAAATAAATAAAACATATATGAATACATATTAAGTAAATAATTTTAAGATAGACTGTGTTAAAATCTTGCAATAATTTAGATAATATAACCTATTTAAAAACTCAGATATTAAAACAGTAGGCATTGATCATATGATTAGTTGCAATAAAAACCAAGGTTAAAATGATGTTATGTATAAAATAGCAGCTCAAATTAGATATCGTGCAAAAGTGCATATGTGTGTACCCATATCAGTATAGACAGAACAGCCGTCCTATCTACTACTATTAAAATATTTGTGCAAATATAAAAAAAACATTAAACAGTCGATATTTTTAAAAACAAGGATTTAGCAGCTGAGGAGTATAAATCATTGGGGGCAGTCTCCTGGGACTGGAGCATTACTATAAGAAATTATGCAGATCTTCGGTATTATTGAGTCCTTGAGGATGTCTACTATCTAATTCTAAGATCATCCGAGACTTAATTGGCGCAGCATTCGCTCCCTGTTGCCCTCTACGGGGGTTGGGTACTGAAGCTATTACATAGTATTTCAGGCATTTCAAGTCATTATTATGTATTTGCCTGAAATGCCTTGCCACAGGGTATGCGGTGTCATTGTTGACAATAGCAACGGAGATGTTGCAAAATTCTGACATGCACCTGTAGCTTAGTGCTTCACACATACCGTAGTCACAGGTGCACGCCAGAACATACACAGCATACTCTGTCCTGCAGTTGAAGCTGCCTTTTATCTTGGTCTCCTTTTTTTTTAATTTTTTTTTATTTTCCAAACGATTACAAAGACAATTAATTCATTCACCAAACATCGTCTCCCCCACCCCGGGTCCGAAAATATTAACAATACATATTATATTTACAAGCAGTGAGTAACAGTCAGTCAATGATAATAAGAATTTCAGCATACTTTAGACAAAAATTAAAGAAAAAACATCCTATTTTAGAAGAGAGCGGAACCTGGGTTAGCTGAAAAACAAACAGACAGGGAGTAGAGGGGGCGGAGAAAAGGCACCAAATGGGGGGCGAGGGAGACGAGAAAGGAAATCCGATCGGGGAGGGGGACGGACGGGAGACGAGGAAAAGGAAACGAAAAGATGGAGTCATGAAATCAGACCATATTAGTGGCGTGGTACATTTATTATACTTCCTGAGTATTCAAGGTGTTAATCCATCTGGCCAGGGGGTCCCAGACCACTAAGCCCTTTTTTTTTGCCCGTCTACCTTTTTTAGCATAAATTGCTTTCTCTAGTCTATAGGTGGGCAAGCAGTCTAGCTTGCCATTGGCCAAACGAAGGAGGGTTCAGGTCTTTCCAATACGTAGCAATACATATCCGGAGAATGGTCATTGCTACAAACAGTAGTGCACCCCCTTCCTTTAGACTGATCATATCATATAATCCTAACATATTAGTAGTTGGTGTAAGTTGGATGTCTAATAGAAGAACTCTGCTTAGGAAACCGTTGTACTTCTGTCAGTAATGGCTCTAGTTTTGGGCATGTAGCAAACATATGCACGGAATCCGCACTATATTCCGCGCAGCGCGGGCAAGTAGTTCCACAGCCTGTAGCCCATTTAGCAATCCTGTTAGGAGTTATATATAAGAAATAGCCCGTCTTGTAAAACTGTGCTTGCAATTTAGGTGATAGCAAATATGTTTGCTAAGGCCCAGAGCTGCACAGAAGGTGGAACATTTAGTTTCAGCTGCCATTTCGTATCTATTTTGTTTAAGTCATCAGGTCGTCGTTCATTCAGCATATAATATATGTTTCCTATCCTGGGTAAATTAGAGCCAAGCAGTTTATCTAAAAGATCTATCCTTGTGAACCCTACTGATCCCCCGGTTTTGTTTGTTAAATATCTCACGTATGGTATTGATACTGAAATATCTGATTATTGTTTAAATTATAACAGATTTTCAGATTTTCAAATGGCCGAATACCATCTGAGCTAATCAAGTCTCCTAGTCTGGAAATACCTGCCAGATACCACTGTTGAAGGTATACGTTTTTAAAGATTAGTGGTAGATTATCATTATTTCTGATAGGGGTATAATAATTTAATTTAGCCAGTCCAACCATTTTACGAATGTTAGAAAAGACCCGATAAGCACTAGTCATTGTTTTGAATCTAACTCGATTGTAATAGCTAAATTCCAGGTGACGTCGAAGACAACCCCTGACGTTTTCCCCAAGGAGCAAAAATAAGGAGAAGGCAGTCCTGATGAACTTAGGATACAATCCTCATGCAATAGTTCCGAACTATATTGCAGAGCAGCAGCCCAATAATATAGCTTTAAGTTGGGAAGGGCCCACCCACCCCTATCTCTGGGTAGAGAAAGAAGATTGAAAGCCCTTTCGGCTGTAGAATAAGCCCAAAATGAACTGAGAAAAAATTTGTTAAAAAATTCGGAGCATGTGATTGTTAAAATCTAGCGGGATTGTCCGAAGAAATAAAGTAACTTGGGAAAATAAGTCATTTCTTTAAACATTGCATCTCCCTACTATTGTAAGATGTAGGTTATTAATTTTTCGGAGTGATTTCTTCATGCCCGCTGCCAGCGGGGTCAGATTTTCTTTAACTATTGAGTCTAGGTCAGAGACTATGTTGACTCCTAAATATTTGGCTTTCTTGGTGATTCTGTCATCCGCCCAAATTATCTTCTTATTTATAACAATCTGCGTTTTTGTTTTATTAAGGGCATATCCTAGAGATCGTTCCAAATTCTTGAGCTTCTTGCTCCAGGGCCCTAATGGCCGACTTAGGTTCAGGTGTTATTATAGCTAAGTCATTGCGGCATAAGCCATGATCTTTGTGTCGATACCAAACCTACTCACTGGCAAAATTGCGGGGTTTAGTTCAATTCTTTTAATCAAAGGGTCGATATAAAGGGGCGTTAAAAGTAGAGGAGAGCAGGGGCACCCCTGCCTCGTTCCTCTTGATATTTTTATTTGCTCTGACAGATGTCCATTTATTAGTATTTTAGCTGTAGGGTTTTGATATAATGCCTGTAGAGCCTGAACTATCCTTGGACCGAAGCCAATCCGCCGCATGATAGCCCACAAGAATTGCCAGGAGACCCGATCAAACGCCTCTCAGCGTCTAGAAGGATTAGTGAGATCGGGTCTCCTCTCACTTCTGCGGCATCGAATAGGGTAATGGTCCGTCAGACATGCTCTCGGCAGTGCCTTTTTTTGGGATAAACCCATGTTGCCAACTAGAAACAAGTGACTCGATGTTTGAAGATAATCTAGAGGCAATAACTTTGGAAAAAAGTTTTGAGTCGGTATTGATTAGCGTTATGGGCCTGTATGATGACATCTCCACGGGTGATTTATCTTTTTTGGGAAATATTACAATTTTAGCAGATGACCAAGAGTTCGGTGGTGAGGCCCCGTCAAAGATAGATCTTACTACGTCAGTGAAGAGGTCTTTTATTTGTTGTGAGAAAACTTTATAAAATTCAACCGGAATGCTATCCATACCGGAAGCTTTACCATCTGGGAGGCTAGCTAGTGCGACTGCGATCTCCTCCCAAACTGGAGGAATTTCCATTATATCATGTTTGTCAATGTTAAGTTTAGCTATTGGTGTTGTCTCTAAATACTCACTAATCTTATTTTCTCTACATTCAATAGACCTTACAGTTTCTTCTAAATATAGCTTCTCGTAGAATTTCCTAAAGGCTTCCTCTATTTTTTTAGGGTCAGTGGTTATCCCCTCGGTATCTGTTTTAATTGAGGTGATGGTATTCGCAGTTATCTGTTGTCTAGTAGAGATGGCTAGCTGATGACCAATATGTTTGCTCCATTCGGGAAAGTTTTTCTCTCGACGCTGCCCACTTAGCAGCCATTTTCTTCTGCTAAAACAGTCCCCATCTCTGATTTAGTGACTGATACCATTATCTGTGCATCTTCTATTCCTGCTCCTACCTGACCCGCCTGTATTAATTTTTTTTTCCGCGTCTATCATTTGCTTTTGTAGTAAATTAGCTTGTATTTTCTCTTTTTTATTCCACATGATTGAAAAGCGAAGTGTCTCGCCCCTTATGCCTGCCTTTAGGGTATCCCAAACCACCATTGTTGATGCAGTCCCAACATTTATAGATCAGAAACTCCCGTATCCAGCCCGCCATATATTCTCGATAGTTATTATCATATAGCAATGCCTTTTCAAATGTCCAGTTCGAGCTTGGCCCCTGATCGACCCATCCCTCTAGGTTTAAAATGAGCGGGTTAGTGATCCGACAGTAGTCGGGGACCTGCATCAATACAACAATCATGAGTTAATGAAGATGAGACAAAAAAATAGTCAAGCCTTGCCAGTGACAGATGAGGGGCTGGAAAAAAGGTGAAACCGTTTTGATCAGGTTTCAGGTGGGCCCAGACATCTTTTAAGCCATGGGTTTTTATCAAGTTGAGCACTGCTCGGAAAACTTTGGGCTTCCTTCCTCTGTAGCTCCAGGATTCATCCGACTCCCAGGCACTAGGCAGATTTAGGTTTAGGTCGCCGCATAAGATTACCGGGAGCGGCCAATGCACTAGTTCTTCACTTATGCAGTTAATTGCCCCTGGGTCATCTAAATTACTTGCGTAAATAGAACAGATCGTGAAAGCAAGATTAGAAGGAAGGGAGCACCTTACAATCACCCATCTCCCTAATGTATCAGATTTTACCTGATTCACTACCAGAGGTAGTGTTTTCCATACCAAGATCCCAACTCCCTTCACCCGAGCACACTGCGCAGGTTGCCCCGGCAATTTTAAATCCTTAAAGAATTCAACAGAGATTTCTGGCTCCCCTTCAATGTGAGTCTCTTGAAGACACACTATATCCGCCGCCATTAATCGCAATACCTGAGCAGTTTTTTGTCTCTTCAGAGAGTCGTTCAGGCCGCAGATATTTATCGATACAATTTCTAGGTTTATTTGGCATATTCATTATCTTATTTTAAACATAGTCTACATATGGCTCTCAGGGACCGTAGCTCTCTTCTATTGTTTGTTTCTATTTCCTTAACCCCTTCGCTGCTAGGCCTTTTCCCCCTGTGCTAAGCCTTTTTTTTGGCTATTTGGGGTAGTGCGCGCTTAGGCCCCTGTAACATTTTGACTACATAAGGTATCCACGCCAAATTTGCGTCCTTTTTTTCTAACATGATGGGGAGTGTAAAGGTACCCAGGGTTTGTGGATTCCCCTGGAGGGGACCCAGAAATTAGCCAAAATACAGCTAAATTATGTTTTTTTTAGGAAAAATGCGAAAAAGGGCTGCAGATGAAAGCGTCTCTTGTTTTTTCCCTGCAAATGGCATCAAAAGGGGTTGTGGTGCTGAAATCACCATCTTCCCAGCTTTCTAGGGACAAGCAGACTTTTGTCAGAAAACCAACTTTTTTTACACAGTTTTGGCATTTTTCTGGGACATAGCCTATTTTTGCTATTTTTTGTGCTTTCAACCTCCTTCCAGTTAATGGTAGAAATGGGTATGAAACCAATAATAAATCCTGGAAAGCCATACATTTCTGAAAAGTAGACAACATTCTGAATTCAGCAAGGGGTCATTTGTGTAGATCCTTAAAAGTTTTCCTTATAGAAACTAACAGTTAAATAAAGAAAAAATTGAAAATTAGTTGAAAAAAACAGCAATTTGTGTCCACATTTTCACCTGTAACTTCTTCTAATTATGACAGCTATTTGAAAGCAATATACCGTTATATCCGCTGGACCTTTCTGGTTGTGGGGATATATAGGACTTTTAGGTTCACCAAGAACCCGACTGAACCCAGAGCCAATAACTGAGCAGCATCTTGCAATGGTTTTTTATTATGTACCGGGTATATAGCAATTATTTTGGGAAAATGTATACATGGAAAAATTGTTATGAAAGACACCTATGTATTTCTGAAATGGGAACAAAATGTAGATTTTAGAAACAGTAGATATTTGGACATTTTCGAAATTGGGAGTACCCATACTAGCATGAGAATTATAGGTCATTTATCAAAATGACTTATTTTTTACACATTGTCTTTCATTTGGAAGGCAGAAATGCATCGAAAGTCAATAGGTAATAACAGTTGCTCTACAATTCTGTGTTACCCTAAGTCTCCCGATAAAAATGGTACCTGACTTGTGTGGGTAGGCCTTGTGCCCACAACAGGAAATGGCTCAAAATGCAACGTGGACGTACCACATTTTCACAATGAAAAATTACCCTTGTTTTGTAAAGTGCCTAGCTGTAGTTTTTGAACCCTAGCTCTGCGGGCACTTAAGGAAACCTAGCAAACCTATACATTTTTGAAAACTAGATACCCAGGGGAATTCAGGATGGGGTGACTTGACTGGCTCCCACCAGGTTTTGTTACCCAGAATCCCTTGCAAACTTAAAAAATTGGCAAAAAAACCACATTTTCCTCACTTTTCTGTGGTGAAAAGTTCTGGAATCTGCGTGGATCCACAAAATTCCACCCACCCCACGTTCCCAGGGTCTTCCAAAAAAAATGGTACCTCACTTGTTTGGGTAGGCCTAGTGCCCGCGACAGGAAGCAGCGCAAAACGCAATGTGGACGCACCACATTTTCACAGTGAAAAATGACCCTTTTTTTGCAAAGTGCCTAGCTGTAGTTTTTGAACCCTAGCTCTGCCGGCACTTAGGAAACCTAGCAAACCCATACATTTTTGAAAAGTAGATACCCAAGGGAATCCAGGATGGGGTGACTTGACTGGCTCTCACCAGGTTCTGTTACCCAGAATCCCTTGCAAACCTAAAAAATTGGCAAAAAAAACACATTTTCGTCACTTTTCTGTGGTGGAAAGTTCTTGGAATCTGCGTGGATCCACAAAATTCCACCCACCCCGCGTTCCCAAGGTCTTCCGAAAAAATGGTACCTCACTTGTGTGGGTAGGCCTAGTGCCCGGTGATAGGAAGCAGCGCAAACGCAACGAGGACGCACCACATTTTCACAGTTAAAAATGACCCTTTTTTTGCAAAGTGCCTAGCTGTAGTTTTTGAACTCCTAGCCTCTGCCGGCACTTAGGGAAATCCCAGCAAACCTGCCACATTTTTGAAAAGTAGACACCCAGGGGAACCCAGGATGGGGTGACTTGACTGGCTCTCACCAGGTTTCTGCTACCTAGAATCCCTTGCAAACCTAACAAATTGGCAAACAAAACACATTTTCCTCACTTTTCTATGGTGGAAAGTTTGAATCTGCGTGGATCCACAAAATTCCACCCACCCCGCGCTGCCTCAAGGTCTTCCGAAAAAGTGGTACCTCACTTGTGTGGGTAGCCCTAGTGCCCGCGACAGGAAGCAGCACTAAACGCAACGTGGACGCACCACATTTTCACAGTGAAAAATGACCCTTTTTTGCAAAGTGCCTCAGCTGTAGTTTTTGAACCCTAGCTCTGCTGGCACTTAGGGAAACCTAGCAAACCTATACATTTCTGAAAAGTAGACACCCAGGGGAATCCAGGATGGGGTGACTTGACTGGCTCTCACCAGGTTTCTGTTACCCAGAATCCCTTGCAAACCTAAAAATTGGCAAAAATACCACATTTTCCTCACTTTTTCTGTGGTGGAAAGTTCTGGAATCTGCGTGGATCCACAAAATTCCACCCACCTCGCTGCTCCCACAGGTCTTCCGAAATAAATGGTGCTCACTCGTGGGAGGCCCAGGTGTTCAGCGATGGCAAGGGCCCACAACTATTGAGGCGATTCACCATGCGTGTATCACAAATACCTGGTTTTGCAAGGGGTCCCATGACGCTTTGGCCTCGGGCTCCGGCGAGTCACATAGGTAAACCCTACTAGATCCCACACATTTATGAAAGTAGACCCGCTGGGATTCCAGGGAGGTATGGCTTGCATGGATCTCCCAACGTTTTCTTACCCAGAACTTCTGCAAACCTGACATTTTGCTGAAAAAACTCCCTTTTCACACATTTTTGTGTGCAAGCTGCAGCAGTCACGGGCTGACACAAATTCTCCTACCACCCAGCGCCTCTTCTCAGGGCTCGACAAATCGGTGCCCACTCGCGGGAGGCACGCAATAAAGGGCTCACAACGCATTGAGGTGACAACTGTGTCTATCACAAAATCGACCTGGTCTTTGCAAGGGGGTCCCATGACGCTTTGAATGGACTCGGCGCCATCTAGGAAACCTACCAAGCCCACACGTTTCTGAAAAGTAGACACTGGGACTCCAGGGAGGTAGTAGCAGCGTGGATTTCCTTAACGTTTACCCAGAATCCCTGCAAACCTGACATTCTGGCTGAAAAAATCCCTTTCACACATTTTGCGTGGTGCCAGTGCATCAGCTGCAGCTGACACTAAATCTTCTACACCGTGCCTCAGGTCTCCCGTGATAAATGGCTCATCTCGGCGGGAGGCCAGTGCTGACATAGGTTCATTGAGGTTTACTCAAATGGCTCCATCAATGTCATCTAATTTGAAAGGGCGGTTCCATGACGCTTCTGTGTCTAGCTGGCGTCTAGGGAAACCTACTAAACCCACACGCTTCTGAAAAGTAGACACTCGGGACTCCAGGGAGGCATGGCTTGCATGGATCCTCCAACGCTCTACCCAGAATCCCTGCAAACCTGACATTTTGCTGAAAAATCCCTTTTCCACATTTTGTGTGCAGCTGTGGCACATACGTGGCTGACACAAATTTTCTACTCACCCAGCATTCTCAGGTCTCGATGAAGTGAAGGTCACTCAGTGGTAGTGCTGATTAGAAGGAGCACCTACAACCTATTGAGGTGACTCAAATTGGCTCCATCACTGAAACGACCTGGTTTTGCAAGGTGGTCCCATGACCTTGGCACCGGGGCTCGGTGGCCACATAGGAAACCTACCAAACCCACATGTCTCTGAAAAGTAGACACTGGGATTCCAGGGAGGTGGCTTGCGTGATCCCCAACGCTTTACTCCAGAATCTCTGCAACCTGACATTTTGCTGAACAAATCCTTTTTTCACACATTTTGTGTGGTAAAGCTGTGGCACACGGGGCTGACACTAAGCTTCCTACCACCCAGCGTTCCCAGGTCTCCGATAAAATGGTGCCTCACTGGTGGGAGGCCCAAGTACCTCTACAGACAAGGGCCCACAACGCATTGAGGCGACATCAAAATTGCCTATCACAAAATGTTTTGGGCCCTTGCCTGTCGCGGGTACTTGGGCCTCCCACCCGAGTGAGGTACCATTTTTATCGGGAGACCTGGGGGAACGCTGGTGGTAGGGAATTTGTGTCAGCCCCGTGATGCCACAACTTTACCACTATCAAAAAATGTGTGAAAAAAGTGATTTTTTTCAGCCAGATTTCAGGGTTTGCAGGGGATTCTTGGTAAGAAAACGTTGGGGGATCCACGCAAGCCATACCTCCCTGGAATCCCCCGGGTGTCTACTTCTTCAGAAATGTGTGGGTTTGGTAGGTTTCCCTAGGTGGCCGCTGAGCCCCGGGCCAAAACGTCATGGGACTCCCCTTGCAAAACCAGGTCGTTTTGTGATAGGCCATTTTGAGGTCGCCTCAATACGTGCCAGGGGCCCTTGCCTGTCGCGGGTACTTGGGCCTCCCACCCGAGTGAGGCACCATTTTTATCGGGAGACCTGGGGGAACGCTGGGTGGTAGGAAATTTGTGTCAGCCCCATGATTCCACAACTTTACCACACAAAAATGTGCGAAAAAGTGATTTTTTGAGCAAAATATCAGGTTTGCAGGGGATTCTGGCAAGAAAACGTGGGTGGTTCAACGCAATCCATACCTCCCTGGAATCCCCGGGTGTCTACTTTTCAGAAATGTGTAGGTTTGGTAGGTTTCCCTAGGTGGCCGCCGAGCCCCGGGCCAAAACGTCATGGGTCCCCCCTTGCAAAACCAGGTAGTTTTGTGATAGGCCATTTTGAGGTCGCCTCAACACGCTGTGGGGCCCTGCCTGTCGCGGGTACATGGGCCTCCCACCCGAGTGAGGCACCATTTTTATCGGGAGACCTGGGGAACGCTGGGTGGTAGGGAAATTTGTATCAATCCCATGATTCCACAACTTTACCACACAAAAATGTGCGAAAAGTGATTTTTTTCAGCAAAACATCAGGTTTGCAGGGGATCCTGGGTAAGAAAACGTTGGTGGATCCACGCAAGTCATACCTCCCTGGAATCCCCCGGGTGTCTACTTTTCAGAAATGTGTAGGTTTGGTAGGTTTCCCTAGGTGGCCGCCGAGCCCCGGGCCAAAACGCTACGGGGACCCCCCTTGCAAAACCAGGTCGTTTTGTGATAGGACATTTTGAGGTCGCCTCAATACGTTGTGGGCCCTTGCCTGTCGCGGGTACTTGGGCCCTCCCACCCGAGTGAGGCACCATTTTTATCGGGAGACCTGGGGAATGCTGG
>CAWUFW010031982.1:0-14643 GCA_963921515.1 Calotriton arnoldi | reverse complement strand
TGTACTTCGTTCCAGTTACATGTTGTAACACTTTGAAACTTTTTTGCTGAAAACCAGTCAATCTTAGCCTATGAAGGAAATTCAAGTTACAGGTAAGTACGGTTAAAATTACTTTTGAGGATCAGTACTGGGCTGAAAGATGCAGCACTGAGGTCTCTCCTGATAACAGGTGAGTAAATCGGAATTCGTATTTCGGCTGATTTTAGAGGAATATTTTAAAGTTCCAAAACTCCACACTTAGAAGAATTTCCAAGTGAAACCAGTCAATGTTAGCCTATGAAGGAAATTCAAGTTACCGGTAAGTACGGTTAAAATTACTTTTCAGGACCAGTACTGGGCTGAAAGATGCAGCACTGAGGTCTCTCCTGATAACAGGTGAGTAAATTGGAATTCGTATTTCGGCTGATTTTAGAGGAATATTTTAAAGTTCCAAAACTCCACACTTAGAAGAATTTCCAAGTGAAACCAGTCAATGTTAGCCTATGGAAGGAAATTCAAGTTACTGGTAAGTACGGTTAAAATTACTTTTCAGGACCAGTACTGGGCTGAAAGATACAGCACTGAGGTCTCTCCTTATAACAGGTGAGTAAATCGGAATTCGTATTTCGGCTGATTTTACAGGAATATTTGTATGTTTCAAAAATCAACACTTAGAAACTTTTTCAGCAAAAAGCAGGCAATGATATCCTATGGAAGGAAATTCAAGTTACTGGTAAGTACGGTTAAAATTACTTTTGAGGATTAGTACTGGGCTGAAAGATGCAGCACTGAGGTCTCTCCTGATAACAGGTGAGTAAATCGGAATTCGTATTTCGGCTGATTTTAGAGGAATATTTTAAAGTTCCAAAACTCCACACTTAGAAGAATTTCCAAGTGAAATCAGTCAATGTTAGCCTATGAAGGAAATTCAAGTTACCGGTAAGTACGGTTAAAATTACTTTTCAGGACCAGTACTGGGCTGAAAGATGCAGCACTGAGGTCTCTCCTGATAACAGGTGAGTAAATCGGAATTCGTATTTCGGCTGATTTTAGAGGAATATTTTAAAGTTCCAAAACTCCACACTTAGAAGAATTTCCAAGTGAAACCAGTCAATGTTAGCCTATGGAAGGAAATTCAAGTTACTGGTAAGTATGGTTAGAATTACTTTTCAGGACCAGTACTGGGCTGAAAGATACAGCACTGAGGTCTCTCCTGATAACAGGTGAGTAAATCGGAATTCGTATTTCGGCTGATTTTAGAGGAATATTTGCACAATGGTGAAGGGAGGGGGCGGGTGGTATCTGTGACATCTGTGCAAACGCGCCCGTGGCGCGTTTTAAGTTGGGGATTAAGTCCCCTTGAATTCTGAGGGTCCCTAGGGGCCAACTAGCCCACCAGGATCCTCCAATATGCGCCAGGGGCTGCGTTGCAGAGACGTGTAGAGAGGCCACACCCCTTTTACACCTCTCTGCAACGCAGCTCTGTGGCGCTTTCTGGATGTACCTGTTGGGCTAGTTGGCCCCAGGGACCCTCAGGATTGAAGGGGATTTAATTCCCCATCTTAAAACGCGCCACAGGGCCCGTTTGCACACATGTCACCTGAAGCCCCGCCCCTCCCTTCACCACTGTGCAAACGCGCCCCGTGGCGCGTTTTAAGTTGGGGATTAAGTCCCCTTGAATCCTGAGGGTCCCGGAGTCCAACTAGCCCACCATATACCTCCAAAAGCACCACAGAGCTGCGTTGCAGAGAGGTGTAAAAGGGGTGTGGCCTCTCTACACGTCTCTGCAACGCAGCCCCCTGGCGCATATTGGAGGTTCCTGGTGGGCTAGTTGGCCCCAGGGACCCCCAGTATTCAAGGGGATTCGTTCCCCTCTGCAAACGCGCCAGGGGCGCGTTTGCAGAGTGGTGAAGGAAGGGGCGGGGCCTGCGGGCCCGATCGTTTTTTTTTTTGTCCCTGAAGGGGGCTGTGTGGCCCCCTTCCTTTTTCCTGTTTTTGGGCCCTGGGGACCCCATCCCCCAGGGCCTTACCCCTTTTTTTAAATTTAATTTAAAAAGAAAAAACGGGAAGGGGGCCGCGTGGCCCCCCTTCCCTGGGCCTGTATTGGCCCCGGGGACCCCATCCCCGGGGCATGGCCTTTTTTATTTTTCTTGGGAGGGGCTGCGTGGCCCCCCTCCTCAGGCCATTTAAGGCCCCGGGACCCCATCCCCGGGGCCGGCCTTTCCATTTTTTTTTCTTTTTTTGGGGAGGGGGCCGCGTGGCTCCCTCCTGGGCCACTACTTGCCCCGGGACCCCATCCCCGGGGCTGGCCCTCTCCGTTGGGGACTGTGGGGGGTCCCCAATCCCCCCACAGTCCCGCCGGCTCCCACGTCCCTTGGGAGCCGGCATTGCTATTCCACATGGGGAGCAGCTGACATGCTGCTCCCCATGTGGAAAAGCAATGTGCTTTGGATATTGGAAGAGAGAGCAGGTTTCCTGCTCTCTCTCCAATATCCAAGCAGTTTGCTATGGCAGGACGGGAGCCGCGAGGCTCCCGTCCTGCCATAGCAAACTACAGTGTCCCGGGGTAGGCACCCCGGGACACTGCAGAAGCCGGCCCTGGGGGTGGTGGTCCCCAGGGCCATCAAGGGCTCCAGGAGGGGGCCGCGCGGCCCCCTCCCATTCAGTACTCTGCCCCGGGGAGGTGGTGGTCCCCGGGGCTCTGGGGTCCGTAACGGACCCCATATTAAAATGTTTAGTGCCCCGGGAGGTGGCGGTCCCGGGCGTGTGGGGGCTGGAGCCCCCACACTGGTTTTATTTTCAATTTAAAAAAGCCCCGGGGAGGTGGTGGTCCCGGGGCTGCGGGAGGGCTCAGAGCCCTCCCGCACCATTTCTAAACAAAGCCCCGGGGGTGGCGGTCCCCGGGGCTTGGAGGGCCTTTGAGGCCCCCCACACATTAAATTATCCCCCCACCATGCCCCCGGGACTTGGGCCACCCGGGGCCAGTGACATCGAGCGCGGGAGACCGCGCTCGATTTTCGGCATGATTCGCGCACCCTGAGCGCATCCTGCCGATTTTTTTTTTTTTTAAAAATGCTTTTTTTGCCCAGGGGGTCCTTGTGGGACCCCTGAGCAGGCCTAGGGGTTAGGGTGTTTCTACCCTGCCCCCTTTGTGCGTTTTGCGCACTTGTTTCTTTTTTTTCTCGGCGGGATACGCGCACCCTAAGCGCATCCCGCCGATTTAAAAAAATCTTTTTCTGCCCAGGGGTCCTTGTGGGACCCCCTGAGCAGACCTAGGGAGTCAGGGAGTTTCTACCCTGCCCCTTTTGCGCACTCTGTTTCTGTCCCTCGGTTCTACCGAGGGACAAAATGGCTGCCAACATTTCCTGAATCGGAATGTTGACAGCCAGCTGACAGCCAATTAACATGCAGCTCGTGATCGGGACGGTGCGCGCAGGGTGCGCTGAGGGTACGCGGATCCGACGCGCCCATAGATATATATGTGACTTTACTTGTGAATTTCTCAGGAACTACTGAACGGATTTACACCATTTAAGCAAAAGGCACCAGTCTGAACCAAGGGCTACCTCTTTGCCAAATTTGGTGTAATTCCGTTCAGCAGTTCGGGCTGTAGCTGCGACTAAAGGTTCCTATGGAAAAATGAATGGGGAAAACGCGTTTTGGGACCCCCTTTTTCTTGGCCCCGCTTCACGTATCACCCCGAGACTTTCAGGGTAGGAGCGGAGCGGAGCGCCCTAACAAGTTGGAAACTTTCACGAAGATTCGTCAACCGGCGCCAACGTTATTTCAAATAGAATGTCGCGGATTTCCTATGGATAATAGGTTGTAACTATAACTATCTACTGGCGACCGCCAGTAGATAATATATATATATATATATATATATATATATATCATCACAAACCAGCACCTCCTTACGTCGCACCGAACAGAGATACGGTGACACCAGAAAAGTTGAGTCCAATTTTATTGCATTAATTTATCGGGCTATGACGCGTTTCAGCAGGATCCCCTGCCTTGTTCACATAACGGAGCCACACTCCCATTTTTGTTTTATAGTGATTTAAAAATGATTCATTCATTTTTAAATCACTATAAAACAAAAATGGGAGTGTGGTCCGTTATGGAACAAGGCAGGGATCCTGCCGAAACGCGTCATAGCCCGATAAATTAATGCAATAAAAATTGGACTCAACTTTCTGGTGTCACCGTGTCTCTGTTCGGTGCGACGTAGGAGTGCCGGTTTGTGATGATGTTCAGCCGCTGATGCAGGGAGCGGCACAGAAGACACGACCTCGTTCAGGAGCCTCACGCATACCCGGCAAAGGAGGACAAAAGTGCGATATATATATATATATATATAACTTTGAGACAGGCTGGGATCAGCCGAAACGTATCAGAACGGACATGCTACAATAAAGCATTGAAAATCAATACCTTGTCTGGAGTGCCCACTTTATCCCTTTTGACGAAGAGATTTTCGAGGATATATACACATATATATATATTATCTACTGGCGGTCGCCAGTAGATAGTTATAGTTAGGACCTATTTTCCATAGGAAATCCGCAACATTCTATTTGAAATAACTTTGGCGCCGGTTGACGAATCTTCGTGAAATTTTCAAAACTCGTGGGGCGCACCGGTCCGCTCCTATCCTGAAAGTCTCTGGGTGATTCGTCAAGTGGGGGCCGAGAAAAAGGGGGGTCCCAAAACGTGTTTTCCCCATGCAATTTTCCATAGGAACCTTTCATCGCAGCTACAGCCCGAACTGCTGAACGGAATTACACCAAATTTGGCAAAAGGTAGCCCTTGGTTCAGAGTCGTGCCTTGTGGTTAAATGGTGTAAATCCGTTCAGTAGTTCCTGAGAAATTTGAAAAAGAATACACATATATATCTGGGCGGAGCCTAACCACACATGTCATCGTGAGATCTGATTGGCTGTCAGCACTTCATCCTGGAATTGCTGGCAGCCATCTTGGGACCAATATAAATGATAGTACCCCATTGAAATGCATTGTAGTGAATCGAAGATTTTGAGGGTTACCAAAAGGAGAACTATAAAGGGTGATAACAGACTTTAGTTACATTAGAATTCATTTGTTGATGGTACCATACTAATTTCGGGAATTGTGGTATGTTCTAAGGTGATTTTACCCTGTGAAAAACCTTCTGCTGAGATATCATGAATCATGTTTGAGAGAAAACTATTTTCACATGCTTGTCCCATACAGTTTTGGAAGGTGCTCCAGAAGCTAAAATGAGAGCATATTTTCTGTAAATTCACATTAACTTTCTCAGTCATGTGAGAATGAAGTCTGACATTCTCAGTAAAACATGTACATCCAACAAGGGCAGAGACTGTCAGTTGATTCCTTTGTGTTCTACTGCAGCTTCCCAGAGTGTTCTAAAGAACAACTAGAGTGCTAACAGCCTTACTTATGACAAAAGTATGGCACACCTGAAGCCATCTTGATTGGAATAAACTGGTAACACTTAAAACATTTAATTTAAAAAGGAACAAAATGATGGGGTTCATTTTGTCATAGAAATTATGGTTAGTGCTGTAGAAAGAAAAATTAGGACATGTTTCAAGTGTGATCTCAAATATCTTCCTGTTATATTTCAACAGGAGCAGCCTGTCAGTTGATGCCTTTGTGTTCTACTGCAGCTTCCCAGAGTGTTCTAAAGAACAACTAGAGCGCTAACAGTCTTACTTAAGACAAAATTATGGCACACCTGAAGCCTTCTTGATTGGAATAAACTGGTAACTCTTACAACATTTAATTTAAAAAGGAACAAAATGAGGGGGTTCATTTTGTCATAGAAATTATGGTTAGTGCTATAAAAGAAAAATTAGGACATGTTTTAAGTGAGATCTCAAATATCTTCCTCTTATATTTCAACAGGAGCAGCCTGTCAGTTGATGCCTTTGTGTTCTACTGCAGCTTCCCAGAGTGTTCTAAAGAACAACTAGAGCGCTAACAGTCTTACTTATGACAAAAGTATGGCACACCTGAAGCCATCTTGATTGGAATAAACTGGTAACACTTAAAACATTTAATTTAAAAAGGAACAAAATGAGGGGGTTCATTTTGCCATAGAAATTATGGTTAGTGCTGCAGAAAGAAAATTTAGGGCATGTTTTAAGTGAGATCTCAAATCCTCTTCTATTTCATTAGAAAATTCTGACATGCAGACTGAAACAATCACTTTCAATACCAGCAGTAGACTTCCAGTTAACTCCCTGGTGAGCAGTAGCTTTACTACAGTGATCTAATGAACAATTAGAGTGCTAACATTCTGAATTTATGGCAAATGTGTGACACATCTGAATGCCTTCTTGATGGAATCAAAGTAAAACTGAAAGCATTTCCTACTGAGGAGACTGCAGTAAATGACGAAATTAGGAAACTTCTTAACAAATAAGTCTCCCAAGATGGCCACCAGAGAAAAAAGAGCCCAAATGTAGCACAAATATCACCCAGATGTAGCCCACATATAGCCCAATGACAGAAGTGTGCAAAACACTTTTTATTTTTAGTTTTTCTGCAGTTTTATATAGTGCAAACTGGTCAGGTATTGGAGCGTAACATCTTACTTGGACCCCTTATTGTGTATTTTGCACGAAGTACATGGGATTGATCTTGCGAAACATTGAACTTTACGATTCTGTTAACCTGAAGTTGCTCTGAACCGGGCTTTGTAACACCCGTTTTTACCTACTGGTTTTAATTAATTCTCACTGTATTGTATTAGGAAAGAGGATTTACTGTTTTTATGTACACTTTTATGATCTATGTTTCTAAATCAGATCAAATAAAGTTTAATGAATTCTATGGCAGGATGGAGGCGAGGATTATGCATATCTTTCCTCACTTTATTTGCATAGCAGTTCAAAGAAAACATAACACAACAATCATTAAACAAAAGACTACACAACCCTTGAACCATTAGGGGGGTAGTCTCCAAGGCAACTATAGTCCAATCATATCACAGTCCATCGTATATAATATCGTGACGTCCCTTCCGTTTCCTCTTTCTTCACTGCTCGTCAGTTAAGTGCATTCCTTACATTCTTGGCTTAATCTGACGTTGTTGCTGTTTGTATATCGGTATCTTGTGCACGTTATTAGCATTATTGCCTTGGTATTGTTTCATATTCCCTGCGCAGCAGGCTCTTGCCCGAGCGTGTTCTCCCCCTCGCAGTTTCTCTCGCTGTGTGCTCTGCACGCGGTGAGATCCTGTCAGGCGCGTCTGGTACAGCGAGGCAGCTCCGTCGAGCGCTCCCGCTGGTCTTTACGCGCGTTTGGGAATCCGGTCACTCCTTTAGTGTCCGCTTGATTCCCGACCAACCCTCGCCTAATTTTGACACCGCTACGCAGTGATTTCCCCATACGGCCACGTTAGTGACCAGCGCCACCTGGTGGTGGTAATTGGTATTGCGCCTCAGTCTATTCTTATAACAGCTTCGGGGAAAGCCCAGCTGTTGGAGCACCGGTGAGGGGGCTGTCTTAAGGATTTTAAGGGCATTTGTTCTGTGCTCACACCCTCTGCTATCATGTCTTCTCCAGAAGACCATTTTTACTCCTCCTACCAGGAAGTGGAGGAGGAATGGCCCCCCAACTTCTCCCTCCAGCAGTGGACCAAGCCCTCTCTCTGGCTATTTCTAGGGCACTGGCTCCTCTTAGGGATCAGGTTGATAAGCTGGCGAAAAGCATCCCTGGGGTGTTCAGTGACCCAGATCTGGTGGTGGTAGGTCCAAGTAGCTCCCAGATGGGGAATAAAAGGGCCGTTAAGCATAACGCGGGGCATTTGGAAGGATTTGATAAACTTACGGAGACCTTCCTCAAGAGTGCACGAACGCTAAAACATGCACCCTGCCGGGAGGAGGAGGGGCCCGGAGAAAATTGCGACGCTGTCACCACTATTGTAGACCCCGACGGCGGGTTTCCCTTAGAGGGAGAGGGTGTATCGGAGGACGATTTCTCCTCCGATGAGGATAAGGACTCGGGGCGTCCCTGGCGTCCAGAGTCCCACTCCTCTCAGTTCCCGGTTGGGGACGGGGTCCACTCGGACATGTTCGAGCCTACCCAAATTTACCATCCTAGGTCAGCAGAGTGGACACCTGACGCCAAAGTGGCAGAGTATGTGGGGGAAAATCCATCAACCCCTTGAAAGGGAGGTCAGGAATAGGATGAGGGAGAATGCCCAAGGCCCTCACTGAAGGGAAGGTGGCACACACGCCTGAAATTGATGAGAAACTATGTACCTTTTTCTCCAAGTATATGAAGGATCCCAAGAAAGGAATTGATAGGTCTTGGACGTGGTAGGGCCCTTGACCCAAATTATTCAATTGACGGAGCGTTCCAAAGAGTCAGGATCCCCTTTGTCCACGGATATTGTGGCTGGTTGGGCGCACTACCCTAAACCCTAAAACACTACCCCTCCACTACCCAAACACCACTGCACAACCCTAAACCTAAAACACTACCCCCAGCACGACACCCTACACTACCCAAACATAACTGCACTACCCTAAACCCTAAAACACTACCACCAGCACGACTCCCTACACTACCCAAACACCACTGCACTACCCTAAAACACTACCCCCAGCACGACTCCCTACACTACCCAAACACCACTGCACTACACTAAACCCTAAATATACCCCTAGCATGACCTCCCACACTAAACAAACACCACTGCACTACCCTAAACCCTAAAACACTACCCCCAGCACGACCCCCTACACTACCCAAACACCACTGCACTACCCTAAACCCTAAAACACTAACCCCAGCATGACCCCCTACACTACCCAAACACCACTGCACTACCCTATACCCTAAAACACGACCCTCTACACTACACAAACACGACTGCACTACCCTAAACCCTAAAACACTACCCACAGCATGACCCCCTTCACTACATAAACACCACTGCACTGCCCTAAACCCTAAAACACTACCCCAGCACTACCCCTACACTACCCAAACACCACTGCACTAACATACACCCTAAAACACTACCCCCAGCACAACCACCTACACTACACAAACACCACTGCACTACCCTAAACCCTAAAACACTACCCCCAGCATGACTCCCTACACTACCCAAACACCACTGCACTACCCTAAACCCTAAATCTACCCCAGCACGACCCCTACACTACCCAAACACCACTGCACTACCCTAAACCATAAAACACTACCCCCAGCATGACCCCCTACACTACACAAACACCACTGCACTAACCTAAACCCTAAAACACTACCACCAGCATGACCCCCTACACTACTCAAACACCACTGCACTACCCTAAACCCTAAAACACTACCCCAGCACGACCCCCTACACTACCCATACACCACTGCACTACCCTAAACCCTAAGACACTACCCCCAGCACGACCCCCTACACTACTGCACTACCCTAAACCCTAAAACACTACCCCCAGCACGACCCCCTACACTACCCAAACACCACTGCACTACCCTAAACCCTAAAACACTACCCCCAGCATGACCCCCTGTAGTGTAGCTCCTATTTCCCTAATAGGCTCTGCGCATTGGAATAATATATCCTATAGGTTTGACATAGGACTAAGGTCAGTATGTCCCTATAGAGTATATTAAACTTAATTACTTGTGCCAGCTAGCTCAGAGGCCACTAGAAACTCCTTGATAAACAAGAAGGGAGTAGTTTCTGGCAGCCGCAAAACATGACCACTTTGTTTCCCTTTAGAATCAGAACGTGTCCCAGAGTCGTGGAAACAATAGATAACTATTTCACTCAGCTCAATCGTGCATGCTTAGTTTTCCTCAAAGTTACACAGAAAGAACAGACGGGCGTTTCAATAAAAGATTTATTGAACAGTCTTGTTTCTTGTGTAAGTAAAATGTGCTGTTACGATCACAAGACAGTATGCGAGATAAATAATGTACAGTGTGAGCAGTAGAAATAAATAATACGGCGATAGCATTATCTTTTAGTATATATCCATTTACATAAATGACACAGACTAAAAATGCGAGTACTCATACGATGCGTTTCTAAGCTAGTTCTACCCCAATGTACCTAACCTTACCTAGGTGTAGGGAGAGGTATGAAGTAGGTGAAGTATTCCTTACTATGGTATACTAAGAGTATGTTAAGCCTAGTATGCTAAGACTCCCTCTAGGTTTTAGTCAGCTCCATACCTTTAGAATGAGAGAGGTGGGAATCTCTTGCCAGACTCGAACTCCAACACCCCGCAAGGGAAGTCAGATCACTGGAAGCTGGACTCTCTGCGTGCAGGGATGACAGCATCTTCTCAGTGCGTCAGGCCGGGAAACGGGCTCCTCTGAAGTCGAGGTCTCCTCTGATTTACAGGGGCTAGGGAAGGTATATTTATACCTGAGAATTACCTCAGAATGTTAGCATTGACGTGAGTCGGACAGCGGAAGACGTCATGAATGAACCCCTAAGGAATAATGGTTCATGCATAATATATGAGTCCTTGAAGAAATCAATAGTCCTGAGCTAGGGAAACTCCCGCAGCCTAAGGGTCTGTTCTTCATGAACTCGTTGTGACGTTAGGGTGGACGGATGTCAGAGACCATGCCTGTATTTGGAGTGGACGGTTTAATGCCTAAATAATGGCTGGGATTTTATGCCTATATAAGTGCAGGGCGAATTGTGCCTATATAAGGACATGATACTGGAAAGCCCGTTTATGGACACCCTAAGAGGAATACAACACCCCTACACCACCCAAACACCACTGCACTACCCTAAACCCTAGAAAAGAAACCCCCACACCATGCCCAATCCCCCTTACCTCTCACTCCTCATGGTTCCTCTCTCCTCGTGGTTCCTGCTTCACGTCATCTCTGAGGGGCGGTGCACGTCGTTGTGAGGAAACGGAACAGCCTCTGTTTCCTTACAACGACATGGATCATCTACATGTTTTTTAGAACGCATGGTCATTTACCATACATACCTTTACAACAAAATTCGTTGTAAAGGCATGCGTGGTAAATGACCATGCGTTCTAAAAAAATGCGTAGTAATGACTTCAGTGATGTCATTTGAGATGTCATCAGTGATGTAATGAGTGATGTCACTGACCATGTCATGAGTGATGTAATATGTGACGTCGTCAGCAGTGCATTGCGGGCGCACGGAGTTATAGTTAGCTGAACTAACTATAACGGGGGAATTTCTATGGTTTTGTACGAGTGAAATGTCCAACTAACTATAACGCCCCTGAAACATATGGTTTTTTCAGTGAATTTCTAGGGTTTTTTAAATGCTAATTACTAACTATAACGTGCCTGAAACCTATGGTTTTTTTCAGTGAATATATATATATATATGTATATATATATATATATTTATATAAATATATATATATATATATATATATATATATATATATATATATATATATATATATATATATAGATATATATAACTTTTCTCCGAACTCCGCGTTCTCCAAGTACTCCGTTGGAATAACGGACAAGGACCCAGGTTAAGTCGATCTTCAGTTGTTTATTGCTGTGCCGCCATAACGTTTCGGCTCCGAGGAGCCTTGATCACATGACACAGAGGGAAGGGTTGTGAGGGAATTTAAAGTGACTCGTGCAAGTTTAAAAAAACGATAATTGTATAAAAAAGAGAAACTCTCTCATAGATATAGAAGAAATATAAAAAAAAAAAAAATTATATGTTAAAACACCACATTTGCTTTTTTGCCAGAGCTATGACAGATACATACGTGCATAAGAAATTCAATTTGCTTAGTTTACTGGTAAAATACCCATTGCAAATAGATTAAATAGTATCATATTTTGAGGAATACTAGAATGAAATTTGTATAGTCAATCCTTTGTACCTTTGACTAAAGTAAAATATGAAGTTATTGTTTGGTACGTAAGTGTAGAACACTGCAACCAAACTTAACTTGGGAAAGTGTTTATCTGTCATTGAGTATAATCTATGTCGTTATGTGCTACCAATATGTGGAAAAGAATGTGAATTGGTGGATTAAAATCAATAAACTCCTTACAATTGACAAGTGAATGTAAAACATCTTGTCCTAAATTACATTGTGAACAGAATGCGTATATATATATATCTCCAAAACACAACACAACTCAGAGGCCCAGTTCCGGGGACAAGGCTTTATTAAGGACACAGCAGCACGACTTGCTTCCTTCTCCCTTACGCGTTTCGGCGCTCAGACGCCTTGCTCACAGGTGGAAGTCCTTTGCAAAGTGCTTACGTGCGCGCTTTAAAACACATAAAATCACGTGACTGTTAAAGTACTGCATTTCCCAAAGTGCATTGTGCTTGCATATGTAAAGTACATTTCGAAAGTTCTCAATGTTGATAGCAAAGTGCTTACTTGTTCCTCTTGCACATGGCACTATCTTTACTATAAAATCCAAATGGAGAACTGTCAGGTGAGTCGCTTTCATGCATGGTGCTCAAAATGAAGATCTTACGACTGTCCTTGACAAAGCCTGCCCTCCGGACCGATCAGCACAGAGGGTAATCTGCGCTGAATCGCTTCCTCGCAGACCAACAGTTTTGCTGTATTAGCACCTGTGAGCAAGGCGTCTGAGCGCCGAAACGCGTAAGGGAGAAGGAAGCAAGTCGTGCCGCTGTGTCCTTAATAAAGCCTTGTCCCCGGAACTGGGCCTCTGAGTTGTGTTTTGGAGGTTATGTGATGGGCGTCTCCGTGCCCATTTTTTAAGAGGCCGCCCTGTAGGGTTGGGGGCTCCTGTGCGTGGAGGACTTTTTGTGGGATATATATATATATATATATATATATATATATATATATATATATATATATATATATATATATATATATATATATATATATATATATATATATATATATATATATATAATGGTGTAATTGCCCTATTTTGTTGCTTTTGCATCTCCTGCCATACTTTGTCAGGTGAATTATTTGGGTACTATACCTTTACTTATTGCATTAGGCATCATGAGTGAATGAGGATTTTGCCTACATCATATCTACCACCATCGAACCTTAACAAACATATTTAAGAATGTGGACATAACAGGAATTGCAGTTAATTTATTGTGCAAAACATCATGAACAATGTATTATTGTATCAATTTAAATTGCGGATATTTGTTCTGACAAAGAAGACAGACTCACAAGTGTACTTTATAATCAACACTTTTTTTAAAGTTCCATTTTGGTTTTCACTGTTTGCTCGAATTGATTTGATTGGGGATGAAAGAAATGGTCAGACCATTCCCTGAAAGCATTTTGTCTATCTTTACCTGTTGCGTCCTGTGTGACATGGTATTTATTCCTGTTGCCGGGATACTGTGGTAATGTGATCAAGACCGATGTAGGTTGAAAAGCGCTATTTTTCATCTTTGCCAAATAAAACAATCGTGGATAAAAGCTCCGTTGGTGTGGCTGGTTTTTTGTCTCTTTGTGATTCGTAGATATATATATATAAATATATATCATGAACAAGGCTGCGACTGGCAGCCAGAACGCGTGGATGATCACTCAAAAAATAAAAAAAAGCCATATTGAAAACCTTCGGAGTTCCGGTTCCATCTCCTTCTTTTGAATTACGAGCCATTAGACTGCGTATATGCATGTATATATATATATATATATATATATATATATATATATATCAACAACAACTGCTCAAACAGGATAATCAGAGACATAGCACTCGAGGCAGGAGAATTCACTGTTTTAATTAATCTGGTCTCTCCGGACTCCACAACATTAAAAGGAAACACGTTTCGGCAGTTTCAACTGCCTTTGTCTATCCATTCAGCGCCAAATTGGTGCACAATTTAAATATAACAACTCTAGACATAGAAGATGCACTTAACTTTTGCGGCACGTAAATGATCGTGTGTGAAAAATAAAGTCATTATATAAAGACATCACATTAAAACAAACCTCTCAGCTTAAAATATTAACTGTACAGCACTCAAGACTGTGCAACTGAAATAGTTATTCAACCAGTGTAACTGAGACATTTTCACCTATGCAGTAAACATTGAAGTTTTGCACAAACAACCATCACACACCAAAATAGTCTTTGTAAACCATGAACTGGAATTCCCTTCAAGTCTTTTGCCACAAGGAAGAGTTTTGCTCTTTCTGCTCGTTTTTCACCTTTACTTTGCCTCTTTCCGCTCGTTGCTGACATTCATTCTGCCTCTTGCTGCTCGTTTCTCAACTCTATTTTGCCTCTTTCTGCTCGTTGCTGACCTATTGTCTGCCTCTTTCTGCTTGTTACTGACCTCTATTTTGCCTGCTCATTTCTGAGCTTTATTTTGCCCCTTTCTGCTAATTTCTAACCTTTATCTTGCCTCTTTCTGCTCATTCTGCTAATTTCTGTTCTTTATCCTGCCTCTTTCTACTCTTTTCTCACCTTTATTTTGCCTCTTGATTCTCTTTGATGACCTTTTGTTCAGCCTCTTTCTGCTCTTTTCTCACCCTCATTTTTCCTCTTGCTGCTGGTTTCTGACCTATATTTTGCCCCTTTCTGCTCATTTCTCACCTTTATTGTGCCTCTTTCTGCCCTTTTCTCACCTTTATTTTGGCTCTTGTGAAATGAAGCACCCCACAAGAGATAAGGTGGGTGCCT
>CAWUFW010031981.1:0-14644 GCA_963921515.1 Calotriton arnoldi | reverse complement strand
ACTGGCGGTCGCCAGTAGATAGTTATAGTTACAACCTATTATCCATAGGAAATCCGCGACATTCTATTTGAAATAACTCTCTTGCCGGTTGACGTATCTTCGCGAAATTTTCAAACTTTGTGGCCCGCTCCGGTCTGCTCCTACCCTGAAAGTCTCGGGGGGATTCGTCAAGCGGGGGCCGAGAAAAAAGGGGGTCCCAAAACGCGTTTTCCCCATGCAATTTTCCATAGGAAACTTTAGACACGGCTACAGCTCGGACTGCTGAACGGAATTACACCAAATTTGGCAAAGAGGTAGTTCTTGGTTCAGAAAGAACCCTTTTGTTAAATGGTGTAAATCCGTTCAGTAGTTGCTGAGAAAATCAAAAGTAAAAAGATAGTGATATCTATGGCCGAGTAGGGTCCGCGTACCCTCCCGATCACGAGCTGCATGTTAATTGGTTGTCAGCTGGCTGTCAACATTCCGATTCAGGAAATGTTGGCAGTTATTTTGTCCCTCGGTAGAACCGAGGGACAGAAACAAGTCGCAAAGCGCACAAAGGGGGCAGGGTAGAAACACCCTGACCCCTAGGTTTGCTCAGGGGGTCCCACAAGGACCCCCTGGGCAAAAAAAAAAAAAAAATGTTTTAAAAATCGGCAGGATGCGCTCAGGGTGCGCGAATCTTGCCGGAGAAATCGAAGCGCGGTCTCCCGCGCTTCGACAGGTATTTTGCCCCCGGGTGGCCCAAGTCCCGGGGGCATGGTGGGGGGTTTAATTTATGTGTGGGGGCCTCAAAGGGCCTCCCAAGCCCCGGGGACCGCCACCCCCCGGGGCTTTTTTAGAATGGTGCGGGAGGGCTCTGAGTCCTCCCGCAGCCCCGGGACCACCACCTCCCGGGGCTTTTTTTTTTATTAATTGAACAACCTGTGTGGGGGGCTCCAGCCTCCCACACGCCCAGGGGACCGCCACCTCCCCGGGCACTAACAAATTAAAATGGGGGTCCGTTTCGGACCCCCGAAGCCCCGGGGACCACCACCTCCCCGGGGCTGTGCTGATGTAGGGAGGGGGCCGCGCGGCCCTCCTCCTGGAGCCCTTGATGGCCCTGGGGACCGCCACCCCCCAGGGCCGGCTCCTGCAGTGTCCCGTGGTGCCTACCCTCGGGACTCTGTAGTTTGCTATGGCAGGACGGGAGCCTCGCGGCTCCCGTCCCTGCCATAGCAAACTGCTTTGGATATTGGAAGAGAGAGCAGGAAACCTGCTCTCTCTTCCAATATCCAAAGCACATTGCTTTTCCACATGGGGAGCAGCATGTCAGCTGCTCCCCATGTGGAACAGCAATGCCGGCTCCCAAGGGACGTGGGGAGCCGGCGGGACTGTGGGGGGATTGGGGACCCCCCACAGTCCCCAACGGAGAGGGCCAGCCCCGGGGGATGGGGTCCCCGGGGCAAGTAGTGGCCCAGAGTGGGGCCACGTGGCCCCCTCCCCAAAAAAGAAAAAAAAAAAAAAAAATGGAAAGGCCGGCCCCGGGGGATGGGGTCCCCGGGGCCTTAAATGGCCTGAGGAGGGGGCCACGCAGCCCCCTCCCAAGAAAATAAAAAAGGCCATGCCCCGGGGGATGGGGTCCCCGGGGCCAATACAGGCCCAGGGAAGGGGGCCACGCGGCCCCCTTCCTGTTTTTTTTTTTTTAAATTAAATTTAAGAAAGGGGTAAGGCCCTGGGGGATGGGGTCCCCAGGGCCCAAAAACAGGAAAAAGGAAGGGGGCTACACAGCCCCCCTTCAGGGGACAAAAAAAAAAAACGATCGGGCCCGCAGGCCCCGCCCCTTCCTTCACCACTCTGCAAACGCGCCCTGGCGCGTTTGCAGAGGGGGAACGATCCCCTTGAATACTGGGGGTCCCTGGGGGCCAACTAGCCCACCAGGAACCTCCAATATGCGCCAGGGGCTGCGTTGCAGAGACGTGTAGAGAGGCCACACCCTTTTACACCTCTCTGCAACGCAGCTCTGTGGCGCTTTTGGAGGTATATGATGGGCTAGTTGGACTCCGGGGACCCTCAGGATTCAAGGGGACTTAATCCCCCAGCTTAAAACGCGCCACGGGCGCGTTTGCACAGTGGGTGAAGGGAGGGGACGGGGCTTCAGGTGACATGTGTGAAACAGGCCCCGTGGCGCATTTTAAGATGGGGAATTAAATCCTCTTCAATCCTGAGGGTCTCTGGGGCCAACTAGCCCAACAGGTACATCCAGAAAGCGCACAGAGCTGCGTTGCAGAGAGGTGTAAAAGGGGTGTGGCCTCTCTACACGTCTCTGCAACGCAGCCCCTGGCGCATATTGGAGGTTCCTGGTGGGCTAGTTGGCCCCTAGGGACCCTCAGGATTCAAGGGGACTTAATCCCCCAACTTAAAACGCGCCACGGGGCGCGTTTGCACAGATGTCACCTCAGGCCCCGCCCCTCCCTTCACCATTGTGCAAATATTCTTCTAAAATCATCCGAAATACGAATTCCGATTTACTCACCTGTTATCAGGAGAGACCTCAGTGCTGTATCTTTCAGCCCAGTACTGGTCCTGAAAAGTAATTTTAACCGTACTTACCAGTAACTTGAATTTCCTTCCATAGGCTAACATTGACTGGTTTCACTTGGAAATTCTTCTAAGTGTGGAGTTTTGGAACTTTAAAATATTCCTCTAAAATCAGCTGAAATACGAATTCCGATTTACTCACCTGTTATCAGGAGAGACCTCAGTGCTGCATCTTTCAGCCCAGTACTGGTCCTGAAAAGTAATTTTAACCGTACTTACCGGTAACTTGAATTTCCTTCATAGGCTAACATTGACTGGTTTCACTTGGAAATTCTTCTAAGTGTGGAGTTTTGGAACTTTAAAATATTCCTCTAAAATCAGCTGAAATACGAATTCCGATTTACTCACCTGTTATCAGGAGAGACCTCAGTGCTGCATCTTTCAGCCCAGTACTGGTCCTGAAAAGTAATTTTAACCGTACTTACCGGTAACTTGAATTTCCTTCATAGGCTAACATTGACTGGTTTCACTTGGAAATTCTTCTAAGTGTGGAGTTTTGGAACTTTAAAATATTCCTCTAAAATCAGCCGAAATACGAATTCCGATTTACTCACCTGTTATCAGGAGAGACCTCAGTGCTGCATCTTTCAGCCCAGTACTGATCCTCAAAAGTAATTTTAACCGTACTTACCAGTAACTTGAATTTCCTTCCATAGGATATCATTGCCTGCTTTTTGCTGAAAAGTTTCTGTGTTGATTTTTGAAACATACAAATATTCCTCTAAAATCAGCCGAAATACGAATTCCGATTTACTCACCTGTTATAAGGAGAGACCTCAGTGCTGTATCTTTCAGCCCAGTACTGGTCCTGAAAAGTAATTTTAACCGTACTTTACCAGTAACTTGAATTTCCTTCCATAGGCTAACATTGACTGGTTTCACTTGGAAATTCTTCTAAGTGTGGAGTTTTGGAACTTTAAAATATTCCTCTAAAATCAGCCGAAATACGAATTCCGATTTACTCACCTGTTATCAGGAGAGACCTCAGTGCTGCATCTTTCAGCCCAGTACTAATCCTGAAAAGTAATTTTAACCGTACTTACCAGTAACTTATATTTTCTTCCATAGGAATCCATTGTCTGGTTTTCAGCAAAAAGTTTCAAAGTGTTGATTTTTACAAACTACAAATATTCCTTAAAAATCACCTGTATGACTTAAACGCATTCTTTCAACTGTTTACAGGAGATGCACCAGGGCTGGATCCAGGATCCAACACTGAGTAAGAAAAAGTAACGATAACAGTTTTTACCTGCTAAGTGAATTTCCTTCCATAGGATAACATTGGTGATTCTATGAGAAAAAGTTTCTAAGTGTCAACTTTTAAAATACAATAATATTCCTTAAAAATCACGACTGTAACCAAAACGCTTTTACTCAACTGTTTACAGGAGATGTACCAGGACTGAATCTAGGATCCAGTCCTGTGGTTAGAAAAGTAATCCATAAAGTAACTAATTGCATTTAACTAGAAATTCACATTGAGCTGAATGTTGCATTGTGTTTGAAAATGTGTTGCCCATTGCAACAACTGTAACTACTGTACTTAAAAGTCTATTGCCTATGTGCAAAGTATTTAAACTAAAGTAATTCATTCTGAGAAAGTATTTTTTGTAATGTAATGTATAATGTAATTACAATGTAATTTAAAAATAAAATCTGTAAAAAAAAATTGTTTCTAAAAATGTAGTAAATCAGTATGAAAAAAATTAATATAACAATTAATACATTTAAAAATTGTCATTTACAAAACCTTTGAAATTCACTGAAAAAACCGTAGGTTTCAGGCACGTTATAGTTAGAAATTAGCATTTAAAAACCTTTGAAATTCACTGAAAAAACCATAGGTTTCAGACACGTTATAGTTACAAATTAGCATTTAAAAACCTTTGAAATTCACTGAAAAAACCATAGGTTTCAGACACGTTATAGTTACAAATTAGCATTTAAAAAACCTTTGAAATTCACTGAAAAAACCATAGGTTTTAGGGACAGTTATAGTTACTTGGACATTGCACTCGTACAAAACCCGTGAAATTCCCCGTTATAGTTAGTTCAGCTAACTATAACTCGCGCCCCGCAATGCACTGCTGATGACGTCACATATTACATCACTCATGACATGGTCAGTGACATCACTGATGACATCACTGATGACATCATCCAGTGACTGTGTGTTTCTGTAAAGTTTAAATATTTTTAATATATATAGGAAAAGACGTATTGAAGAATGAGTGGGAATGAAGGCATTGATGAAGGCGGAATCGCCGAAACGCGTTTGCCAGGAATAAATAATTGAAATTGAACCGTGAGTGCTCCATTGTCTCCTTGGTGGGGGCATTTTGTTGGTGTGAATATTTACGTGACAGTCACGGTCACAGAGGAAGCACCCGCCTACTAAGATGTTCGGCAGTGTCCGTGGCATTTGTTGGAAAAGTATTTTGGCTGCCAGAACCGCCGCTGACTTTCCTGGCTGAGCGCTTGTTGACACAAGGTCGGCACTACTAAGTGATGGAAATTTGGACAATGTTCCTACTCCAATGAACGCGAAGCAGGTGTAGGTCGGATCACGGCAAGGCGAGGGTTCGAGCCCACATTGTGCGATGGAACTTATCTGTTAATGTTTTTGCCTGCATTTAATGTTTCTACTAAGATGCGTTACTAATTTAATATGCACAATTATGGCAGAAAATCTACTATGAATTAAAAAGACAGTTGAAGATGGCGGACACGGGCATGTACAGTGGTGAATTTATCCCGTAGTCCGCTTCCATCGCGGCATCCTAACTGTCCAATGGGAAAAAGGGCAGTGATGTTTAAATGTGGAGCTAATGAAATTACAGGAATGAAGGCATTGATGAAGGCGGAATCGCCGAAACGCGTTTGCCAGGAATAAATAATTGAAATTGAACCGTGAGTGCTCCATTGTCTCCTTGGTGGGGGCATTTTGTTGGTGTGAATATTTACGTGACAGTCACGGTCACGGAGGAAGCACCCGCCTACTAAGATGTTCGGCAGTGTCCGTGGCATTTGTTGGAAAAGTATTTTGGCTGCCAGAACCGCCGCTGACCTTCCTGGCTGAGCGCTTGTTGACACAAGGTCGGCACTACTAAGTGATGGAAATTTGGACAATGTTCCTACTCCAATGAACGCGACGCAGGTGTAGGTCGGATCACGGCAAGGCGAGGGTTCGAGCCCACATTGTGCGATGGAACTTATCTGTTAATGTTTTTGCCTGCATTTAATGTTTCTACTAAGATGCGTTACTAATTTAATATGCACAATTATGGCAGAAAATCTACTATGAATTAAAAAGACAGTTGAAGATGGCGGACACGGGCATGTACAGTGGTGAATTTATCCCGTAGTCCGCTTTCCATCGCGGCATCCTAACTGTCCAATGGGAAAAAGGGCAGTGATGTTTAAATGTGGAGCTAATGAAATTACAGGAATGAAGGCATTGATGAAGGCGGAATCGCCGAAACGCGTTTGCCAGGAATAAATAATTGAAATTGAACCGTGAGTGCTCCATTGTCTCCTTGGTGGGGGCATTTTGTTGGTGTGAATATTTACGTGACAGTCACGGTCACGGAGGAAGCACCCGCCTACTAAGATGTTCGGCAGTGTCCGTGGCATTTGTTGGAAAAGTATTTTGGCTGCCAGAACCGCCGCTGACCTTCCTGGCTGAGCGCTTGTTGACACAAGGTCGGCACTACTAAGTGATGGAAATTTGGACAATGTTCCTACTCCAATGAACGCGACGCAGGTGTAGGTCGGATCACGGCAAGGCGAGGGTTCGAGCCCACATTGTGCGATGGAACTTATCTGTTAATGTTTTTGCCTGCATTTAATGTTTCTACTAAGATGCGTTACTAATTTAATATGCACAATTATGGCAGAAAATCTACTATGAATTAAAAAGACAGTTGAAGATGGCGGACACGGGCATGTACATTGGTGAATTTATCCCGTAGTCCGCTTTCCATCGCGGCATCCTAACTGTCCAATGGGAAAAAGGGCAGTGATGTTTAAATGTGGAGCTAATGAAATTACAGGAATGAAGGCATTGATGAAGGCGGAATCGCCGAAACGCGTTTGCCAGGAATAAATAATTGAAATTGAACCGTGAGTGCTCCATTGTCTCCTTGGTGGGGGCATTTTGTTGGTGTGAATATTTACGTGACAGTCACGGTCACGGAGGAAGCACCCGCCTACTAAGATGTTCGGCAGTGTCCGTGGCATTTGTTGGAAAAAAAAAAAAAATATATATATATATATATATATATATATATATATATATATATATTCAAGTATGCATTGCCTTTACTGGCAAGTCTCATTGTTTCTCATCACACTCTTGGATCACACTCTTGGTCAAATAGCTGCTCTACTTACATTTCCTGTGTTGCACAGAGACTAAAACACTAAATATAATGACTAAGTCAACGCTGACCAACAACCACATGATTGTATCAAAAACCCCACAAGCTGTAATGCTGCTGCATGCAGTTTGGAAAAACTGAGTAGGAGGTGATTTTTGCTTTGGGCGCGAAATGTGTATGAAACAGAAACGACCATCATTACATGTATTTGTTGCCTTCTGAGAGTGTCACAAAATCTTTTTAGGTCTCACTCACATTAACCCATGCTGCTAGAATTGAGCATTCACCACCAAAAGGGGCTCAATGTAAATGAAAATTACTGCAGGTAAGAGAGCAGATCTGGGCTCTGATTATTGTTAATGTTTCATTTGTAAATATCATGGTTGTTGTGGTAAGATATTACCCTATTAGAATATGCGTTTTCTGCGTGTTCTTTTTTACGCATTGTGTGTAGATATACTTATAACACAGAGGCCTAACATCCATTTACCACCTGCTCTGTGCGTTAAATCCAAGGAATTTTGAATTCCATGCGTTTTACAACTGGTAAATTCGGTCCCACGTGGTAATTACTTTTTGCATGTGGCTTAACATAAAATTGTACGGTACTGCAAGGGATTTACCGCACAGTATTGAAAATTTGCACGCAAGTTTACTACTCCACCAGTACCGTACAACTCAGAATGAGGGCCATAGAGTGGTCCAGCTAGGGGGGCAGTGTGAATTTATGAGAATAGCCTTTCGAGTCCGGTTTAAATTTACGATTATGACCGTCTTCATATCTTTCCATACCAAGATTGTGTCCCTGATTAACAACCATTCTTGAGAGCTATGCTCATAATTTGAAACTATTTCTGTAGCATCTTCTAACTCTACCACTGTTGCATTTCCAGACCTAGTCAATCCAACTTTTATAGTGTTTGCTGACATTCATTTATGTGCTGCTTTATGTGAGTGAATTCTTATGAATATCACTCTTCATTGATACTACATAACAACATTTCCCCGATTTTGTCAATGCAATTAATAAGAGAGATGAGAGTGGGCCGCATCTACCCTGTGGAGCTGAGCACTTGAAAGGAAGGATGGCCCACCTGCTCCATCTCCAGTGTTATGCTGGGGTGGAACACAGATCACCCTGTCTGTAGAATCCTGGATTCCCCAGAGCATCCTGGCTTTCCATACAACCCTTCCCTGACACACTTGGCCCTCGGGCATTTGAATGATTGGTTGTGACATGGATAATCTGATTTGAGACGTGTCAGTCATTAATGCTGGAAAAAAACATATGGCTCCATGCATATGAAGGCTGTGAGACTTACTTGAAGGAGGAGTACCTGGAACATCTATACATATGAAGTGAACTATTAATGGAGGGCAAAAAGATGGTGTTTGTACCGTGCAAACATGCTGTCAATCTTCAGACTGCAGCTACACTCAAAGAATGCATTTTTGTCTCTAACTGAGGCTCAACTTCAGCACTTCAATAACATATTTATGACTGTGAAGCCCATTGTGCCTCACAGTAACAGCAGAGGGTAGTAGATTTGCAAACCATGAAGGTTAAATTACCAAATTAGTAAAGTTACAAACTCAAATCAATTAATTTAGTCATAAATCGATAATATTTTTTACAGCATAAATGAATGTAGTCCAGGCAAGTCACACAGCAGATGTGAAATCAAGTTATTTACAGATAAAATAGGCAATTCATAAACACGACATTTTCCCCTAATGGGAAACTCCTCATTCTAAACTAAAGTTGTGGGTAAAATTAGGAAATTCATAAGCAGCTGGTGTTAACAAATTTGGAATCTAAAATAGAACCAAGTGACGGTTCCAATCAGGAAAAGAAGAAATGTACTTGATCGAGAGATTAACACTTGAAGCAGAAATGAAAGAAGCACTGGCTCTCACGAGGGGGAAAGGACATCCGCCTCCAAGGATGGACAGAAGTAAGTCTAACTGCCTAACACAGAAGTGCACAATTAAATCATGAAATTCAACTAGAAAAACACTCCTACTGTTCCCACAGAGAGGGAACAAATGAAAACTAAACATTAATGTAATTGTTGGTGTCGTCCCACTTTTCATGAGTAATACAATGCAGAATTTTCCATCACTGTGGCCTTCAGAGATATTGCACAAGAGAGGATTCTTCTTCACCAGCCTCTCTCACGCGCAGGTGCTGAGATTCACTGTCAAAATCATTAAAAAGTTGCATCAAACGGCCTTCACACAGAACATAACGATAACAATGCAATTAATTGATACTTGGCTCCTGAAATGAGAAAAAGTTTAGGCAGCGTTAGGAGGAGGCCGAGGTGGAACACGTTCTTCTCTCCGTGATTAGTCGCAGAGGCAACATGGACCCACAATCCCCCGAGAACATCTGATGGTCAACGGATAGTAGTGTACCGATATTTGACCGATGCTCCCTAGGAAAGGGGGTTTGATAACAAACAATAAACTAACAAATCAAACTAAAATAATGAAAGACAGACAGGTGCGCTTTCGTGCCTGTGGAAAACAAACAGTGAGGTCACCAGTCTTGTCTTTGAATGTGTATCTACACAGTCTACGATAGTCTTTAGTTGAGTACTCCCGGTATTCACTTACAGTTTAGTGCATACACATAAACTTGACTTTCAGGTTGGTTGTTTGTGATCCTAGATTTCAGGGGGATAGTGAGTCAGGTCCAACCTGTCCATTGGAGAAGCGAGAAACTTGAACATTAAACTAACAGTTCCCTGCAATGACAGCATACCCCCACTACCTTATGAGTTAGAGCTTAAATACGACTATTCTCACCTGAGTTATGATCACTGTTCCCAGTAGAAGATTGATGTGTTCTCTATGTTGAGCCTTTATGCTCCTGTTATGCCACAAGGACAAAATGACTTTTCACACACACACACACACACACGCACGCACACACACACACACACACTTTCCCTCTATTAACTTTTTCTAAATATAGATGTGGGTGCCACCTTCTAACAGGTATATGTATAAAAGGCACATGTTACAGATCCCATTTCGGGTTATATCATTGAGTGTCTAAACAATAATCACATCATCACACATTCACACAGAGTACAAACATAGAACTGAGTTCGAAGTCCGTGAATGCCTCAGTTTCATATTCACCAAAACAATCAGGTAGGTTCTTTCAAAGGTTTAAGGCAACTGCTATTAAAAGTCACTAATAACAACGCTGCATTGGTTTTTAGCGTCCCGGTTCGACGCTCAACCAGGGAATGTGGGCCTGGGCATGTTCTCCACGCAGGCTGCAATGCAGCCTGCATGGAGAACGGGGAAAGTGCGCATGACTGGTTTGGGTGACCCGAGAGGGCCGACCAAACAGTCATTTCAAACCCCTCCTCCCCTGCCCTGCTTCGAGAGCAGAGCAGCCCTGCCCACCCGCCCGCAAAGGAAACATAAAATGATATTAACAAAGTTATTATAATTTTATGTTTCCTTTACTTTGCATTGCACTGCTTTAAAGCAGTGGGGCGACGCTCCTCCGCCATAGCGGAGGAGCCGCCCCTGGCTAGCACACTCTCAGGGTTAGCTTTTACAGTCTCACAAGGTTATCAGTAGTCACAGAATGTATATTCAAAAATTAAGAGGAACCCCTTCTATCCAAAGGAATAGGTTAATATACCAAAGTATCACAAGAGCTTTATCCTTTGGAGAAAATGTAATCTTATGTCTCCTATTTAATCAATCTGTTCCACTCATTCGCGATCACTCACACCACTTGCATACATTGGAAGTGAGACCATATATTCCTAATAGATAATCCTGACAACATCAGTTGTAAAAAAGTACAAAGTCAATTTATTGATTAAAAAACAGTTAAAATTCACAAATAATCCTGAAGACAATAATACATAATATCATCGCTATCTAACACACAATTATGACGAAACATTTAGACAACCTTATTGCATATTATAAAAACCAATATAGTAAATTTTAAAAAAAAGGAAAGAGAGAGTACATATCACAAGACACACAACCCTATCGGGTAAGAAAAGCGGAACACGATTTCACGCAGAAGCGTGCAGCCATACAAACACTAATTATTAAAGGGGGACCAGAACCAGCACATTCGGTTTAAAGGGATAGAGGATATTAATAATCATCCGCTTCCGCTTAGAAAGGACTTATGTTTGGCCCTCTGTACTCCATAGATACTCAGTCGCAGACCTCCGCGTGCTGGACCCTGGACGCAACAACAACTGCTACCTCACATTGCCTCGCTCCACAGCAGGACCCTTCACCTGTGTTTGTAGCTGGTCCACCTCCACTCCAGCACCGACCACCATCACTGCAACCAGCACCACACCAGCCCCAGCTGCCGAGACCTACCCAGAACAACTCAGCTGCCTCCTGTTCACCACTAGATCACTCTGCAAAAACTCTGTGATGCATTTGTTCACTGAATCTTTTGAGTGGGCTTTCCCGGCCCCTCTTATTACCTTGTTTCTGGCCTTGTGTCCTGCCCAATTTGGGTCCGCTTGTGCTCCCTCCTAGAGCTCTAGTCTCCCGTTGACTTATCTCCCCTTTTACCTTCAAGGAAGTTGGTAGCCTTACTTGCGGTTCTACCTCTCGCGTTCCTTGGGAGCTCTTGTTTTTTCTAGGTGCCACTATGGAGTGCACTCAATGCACTAAGGACTATGCGGCTGCAGGTGCCCCCCTAAAGCGGATCAAGCAGGGCGCTGGCGGCAGTGATAAAGGATATTTAGTCGAAAGGTTTAATGAACTTCTGGCTGCCATAGAAGCTTCTGGGGAATGGTTGAAGGGCAAAATTGATTCCCTCTCCGTCGAGCTGGATCTCATTCGTGAGGATTGGCGGAAGGTCTCAGAAAGGGTCACTGTGCTGGAGACCATGGTAAAGACCCTGATGCCAGCGGCTCAGGCGGCGGATCATCGCATCTCGGCTCTTGAGGAGCAGGCACTGCACCTGGATGCCTGCCTGTATGACCAGAAGGGACAGGCTAGGTGTAATAATGTCAGAATTGTGGGACTGCCTGAGCGTGTTGAGGGGGACTCACTGTTGATTTTCCTTGAGACCTGGTTGTGGCCCTCAAGGGGTTTTCTAATTTCTGTGCACTAAAACGGGCACACAGGATGCCGGCCCGGGAACTGCACCCTGGGGCCCCGCCACATCCTGTGGAAGCCTGCCTGCATTTCAGGGACCGGGATCATCTCCTGCAGCAGGCCAGTGCTCATGGCCAATTTGTGGTGGACAATGCAAAGGTGGTCCTATACCCTGACTTTACTCTCCAAGTTCAAATGCAGAGCGCATCTTTCATGGCAGTAAAGAAAAAGCTACGTGATTTGGAGCTGCTGTATTTCTTGCTCTGCATCCGGGTCCAGTCAGTGGATAAAGTGTATTTCTTCACCGATCTGCCTACGGCGTGGGACTGAATTGAACTCTACAACAAGGGCAAGGTGCATCCCCAGATATCTGTGCCTGCCTGCCACTTGCGCCCCAAGCGGCAATGTTCTCGGTGGCGGGGTGCAGCTCTCCCATCCAGGACACAGGCTGCATTGAAACAGTCGAGTGCGGTTGAGATGGCTGCCACTTTCGGTTCTGGTTGGGACTCCTTGCGACCCACATCTCCAGAGTGCCGTTCTTCTGCTTCATATTCTGAAGACTCCACAACACCTGGTCTTGAGGGCACACTGCCTGGGGTCACCCTAGGGTCCATGGACGAACTGGTTTGCAGTGCCACACTGGGCTTCTTTTGAGTGTTTTGCCTTGTTCATATATACAGTGTTTCTGAGACAGGTTGGCTTACTGGCTGTTTATTAATGTATGATTTTATTTCTCCTTCCTGAGGGGCTAAGGGGTCCGGGTTGGAAGGGACTTGTGTGAAGCGTTCCATTATTTTGTTGTCTCTTCTGAGTGTTGGCCTTCCACCTCTTGCTGGTGGCTCCTTCCTCACGTGGTACCTTTACATTAAGGATCTAGTTGGCCATTTGGCCTTTAGTTGGGTCCTTTTTGCGACCCTTGTGTGGTGTGTTTGGACAGGATGGTTGTATGTCATTGGAGGGTGTGGGAGGAACTGTTGGGGTAGGGTTTTGATTTTTGTTGTGTATTTGTTTATTTTCTGGCAGTGGTATGTATGGGGTTGAGGTGCAGGGTGTTTGGTGCAATGAGGTTAGCTTAGTTTTGTGTGGTCCTGCTGATGGCAGGATTGCTGGGTGGTCCTTTTTCTTCCTTGTCTCCCTCTTATGGCTACTCAAATTAATTTACTTACATGGAATGTGCGGGGCCTCTCCTCCCCCTCTAAGCGTTATAATGTGTTGTCTTACTTGAGCCACGGGGGGGTCCAAGTTGCGTTCTTCCAGGAGACTCACCTTATGGAGACTGAAGGCTGCGTCCTTAGGGTGCTCTTGCGGTACCAGCTTTACACTACTTCTTATTCTGTCTTTTCGCGGGGCGCCCTCATTTGGTTCTGGCCTAGAGTCCCTTTTTGCTTGCATAGGGTGATTACAGACTCCGAAGGCTTCTATGTTCTGGTGCTGGGGAGCCTGGATGGTAGGGATATCGCCTTCTTAAATATTTTCGCATCAAATGTGGAGCAGGCGTCATTCCTTGCTAGCTTGGCGCCCCTCTTTTCTCTTATGGTACTTTACTGGAAAGTGGTGGGGGTGATTTTAACTGTCGGGGATATAGGTTTTGATCAGTCCCATCCACCCCTACGTAGTGCGCCCTCGTGCCGGCTGGCAGTGGCAGCCAGTTTGTGGTCAGGTCAGTGGGATTTAATAGATTATTGGCAGGTTCGCTCCCCGGAAATTCAAGTGTATTCCTACCGCGCTGGATTGCATGACCTTGAGGTTAGACTTGATAGGCTCCATACATGCAGGGCACTTTACAGCCAAGTGGTGGGGCTGGAATACTTTGCGAAAATGTATTCTGATCATGGTCCTGTACTGGGCACTTCCAGTGGCCCTCGCCTAGGCCTCATGTTTCCACCTGGTGATTTGTCCGGCACTGCTGGATGATCAAGCCTTCCGGGGCTTAAAGGGTGAGCATATTTCTCAGTACTGGAGTGATAACGCTGGAACAGCCTCAACAGTGGGGGGTGGAGTGGAAAGCTATGAAGATGGTGCTTCGAGGTTATTGTATCTCTAGTAGAGTGGAGGTTCTCTCCCATATTCGCCAGCAGCAGGAGGTGTTGGATGGTCTTCCGGGTGGGCTGGAAGGGACCTTGGATGGCAGGGGACCCCTGTAGGAGGAGAGGGAGAAGCTGTTTGAGCTAGTGGAACACCTTCGCCATTTTGATTTTATAGCATATGTGGCTAGGGCTCATGCGAGCAGGATAAGTCGAGTAGGATGTTGCATGGCTTTTACGGGATGCCGGGGGGTGGACATTCGATACTTCAATTACTTGACTCCTCTGGGTGTGATGTCTTCACACAGGAGGAGATCAATGGGGTCCTTCTGCAGCACTATCGTGAACTTTACTCCTCGGGGAGTGGTGAGAGAGAAATGTTGGACTCTATCGCGGATGCCTCACCAGTATCCCTTGAATCGACGACGGCGGATCAACGGGGTGGGGACCTTACTGAACAGGAGGTGCGGGGAGCGATTAAGGGCATGGCGAGGGGAAAAGTGCCTGGCCTTGATGGGTTTCTGATAGAACTGTACATGGCCTTTGCATCAGAACTTGTTCCTAGTCCGGTGA
>CAWUFW010031980.1:0-14649 GCA_963921515.1 Calotriton arnoldi | reverse complement strand
GTGTCCGCGTGGCCTGGTTTCACTTCCGGTGAGAGAGTGGAAGAGTCTGTTTGGATCTAAAGAGTGCTGTTGTTGGACGGGGCCGGCGCGACATGTCATCAGAAAACATAGCTAATGGAAGCGTCCTCCCTGAAGTGTGGAGCAGTGCCATGAGAGGTCAACGAGTGTGCGTCCACCGCAGTATGACCGTGCCGCGTGACCCATGTGCCGCCTCCAGGGTACGGGAGGCAGAAGCGGCATCGCAGGTCCTCTTGAAGACCGTTGTAGCACTAATTCTACATTTTGGTACTAGGGCATTTTAACTTCGTTGTTCCTGCCAGATACAAAGAGAAGATCCTGTGTTATTCAGTGCCCTCGTTACCTTTTTTGTGGGTTGTGGTGCTTGTCACTTCGCTGCACCACCGGTGCACCGACTGGGCACCCCACCTCGTGTGCCATCTGCAGGGCCTCTGCCCTCGGATCACTGGTTTCAGTTTCTGGAGTGGCAACATAAACAGTTGCTCCCAAAGGACTAGCCTGAACACTTAGGTGAATATCCCCTGCACCAGCATTCCACGGAAATTCTTTCCTAGCTCTCCCACGTCAACGAGCACGGCTCCGCTCGCGACACCGTATGAGCGTCATCGGAGCCATAAGAGGACCTCGTCGGCGTGCTGACGTCAGTTCCACCCATTTTTTCCGTGCCACCGAGGCAAACAGGGGACCGAGACATTTTCACATGTATACATAGTATAATAAATATATATATATTCACTGAAAAAACCATAGGTTTCAGGCACGTTATAGTTAGAAATTAGCATTTAAAAAACCTTAGAAATTCACTGAAAAAACCATAGGTTTCAGGCACGTTATAGTTAGAAATTAGCATTTAAAAAACCTTAGAAATTCACTTAAAAAACCATAGGTTTCAGGGGCGTTATAGTTAGTTGGACATTTCACTCATACAAAACCATAGAAATTCCCCCGTTATAGTTAGTTCAGCTAACTATAACTCATGTACTCCCATAATGCACTGCTGATGACGTCACATATTACATCACTCATGACATGGTCAGTGACATCACTCATGACATCACTGATGACATCACTGATGACATCATCCAGTGAATGTGTGTTTTCTGAAAATTAAATATGTTTTATATATGTATATCTCAAGGTCGATGGAAGAATAAATGGGTATATAAGTGTCTAAATGGATGATTTTTTTGTAAAATTGATTGTATAACTGACTAAGTGTATCTTAGTGAATACATGGGTTAGTGAGTAATGTTTAAATATGAAAATATCTGTATCAGTCTCTCACTTTGTGTATAAGTGGCTGCATGGGTTGGTGAGTAGCTACATGAGTGTCTATATGGGTTATTAGTTGGTTTTGAGTATCAGTATGAGTGTCTGAGTGTCTGTATGGTTCGTTGGGGGTATTACTTAGTGCATAGATGCATGAATGAGTGACTCACTGTTTGTATGTGTTGAAGACAGCATGTGTGCAGGACTGTATAGGTGGATGAGTATGTGTATGGGTCTGTTAGTGAGTGAATGACTGTCTCAATAGTGTCTTTATGAGTAACTACATATGTTTTAAACTAGTATATGTGAGTATTGGTGTATATAAGTGAGTAGATGTGAGAGTGAGAGATTGGAAGAGTTCCTGTACAAATAAGTAGGTGTTTCTATAAGTGATTGTTTAAGAGAGTAAGTATGTGTAAGTTTCTGTAGAAGTAAGTGTGGTAGTGTGTGTATAACTGTATATGCAAGTAAATGGATGTTTGATAGTTTGTTTGCATGTGTGACTATGTGTGTGAGTAACTCTATGGATGAGTGGCGGTGTGTAACAGGATGTATAGGTGTATGAGTACATATGATGAGTGAGTATATGTATGAATGACGGTATAGGGACTGTTGGTGAATGAGTGGATGTGTGTGTAGATCTTGGAATTAATGAATAGGTGTGTTGTAACTGGTATTGGTATGTCCATTGTTTTGAAAATGTTAGTTTGTATTTTTGAGTGTGTGTATCAAAGGTTATATTAGGGTGAGAGGAGGTCTGCCACTCTATCACAAGGATGATGTAATCAGTGATGTCATCAGTGATGTCATTTGAGATGTCATCAGTGATGTCATGTGTGATGTCACTGACCATGTCATGAGTGATGTAATATGTGACGTCATCAGCAGTGCATTGCGGTGCGCGCGAGTTATAGTTAGCTTAAACTAACTATAGCAGGGAATTTCTATGGTTTTGTATGAGTGAAATGTCCAACTAACCATAACGCCCCTGAAACCTATGGTTTTTTCAGTGATATATATATATATTCACTGAAAAAACCATAGGTTTCAGGCACGTTATAGTTAGAAATTAGCATTTAAAAACCTTAGATATTCACTGAAAAAACCATAGGTTTCAGGGGCGTTATAGTTAGTTGGACATTTCACTCGTACAAAACCATAGAAATTCCCCATTATAGTTAGTTCAGCTAACTATACCTCACTGCGCCCACAATGCACTGCTGATGACGTCACATATTACATCACTCAAGACATGGTCAGTGACATCACTCATGACATCACTGATGACATCTCAAATGACATCACTGATGACATCACTGATGACATCATCCTTGTGATAGAGTGGCAGACCTCCTCTCACCCTAATATAACCTTTGATACACACACTCAAAAATACAAACTAACATTTTCAAAACAATGGACATACCAATAACAGTTACAACACACCTATTCAGTAATTCCAAGATCTACACACACATCCACTCATTCACCAACAGTCCCTATACAGTCACTCATACATGTACTCACTCATCATATGTACTCATACACCTATACATCCTGTTACACACCGCCACTCATCCATAGAGTTACTCACACACATAGTCACACATGCAAACAAAGTATCAAACATCCATTTAATTGGATATACAGTTATACACACACTACCACACTTACTTCTACAGAAACTTACACATACTTACTCTCTTAAACAATCACTTATAGAAACACCTACTTATTTGTACAGGAACTCTTCCAATCTCTCACTCTCACATATACTCACTTATATACACCAATACTCACATATACTAGTTTAAAACATATGTAGTTACTCATAAAGACACTATTGAGACAGTCATTCACTCACTAACACACCCATACACATACTCATCCACCTATACAGTCCTGCACACATGCTGTCTTCAACACATACAAACAGTGAGTCACTCATTCATGCACCTATGCACTAAGTAATACCCCCACCGAACCATACATACACTCAGACACTCATACTGATACTCAAAAACCAACTAATAACCCATATAGACACTCATGTAGCTACTCACCAACCCATGCAGCCACTTATACACAAAGTGAGAGACTGATACAGATATTTTCATATTTAAACATTACTCACTAACCCATGTATTCACTAAGATACACTTAGTCAGTTATACAATCAATTTTACAAAACAAATCATCCATTTAGACACTTATATACCCATTTATTCTTCCATCGACCTTGAGACATACATATATAAAACATATTTAATTTTCAGAAAAGCACACATTCACTGGATGATGTCATCAGTGATGTCATCAGTGATGTCATTTGAGTTGTCATCAGTGATGTCATGTGTGATGTCACTGACCATGTCATGAGTGATGTAATATGTGGCGTCATCAGCAGTGCATTGCGGGCGCGCAAGTTATAGTTAGCTGAACTAACTATAACGGGGAATTACTATGGTTTTGTACGAGTGAAATGTCCAACTAACTATAACGCCCTGAAACCTATGGTTTTTCAGTGAATTTCTAAGGTTTTTAAATGCTAATTTCTAACTATAACGTGCCTGAAACCTATGGTTTTTCAGTGAATTTCTAAGGTTTTTAAATGCTAATTTCTAACTATAACGTGCCTGAAACCTATGGTTTTTCAGTGAATATATATATATTTATTATACTATGTATACATGTGAAAATGTCTCGGTCCCCTGTTTGCCTCGGTGGCACGGAAAAAATGGGTGGAACTGACGTCAGCACGCCGACGAGGTCCTCTTATGGCTCCGATGACGTCATACGGTGTCGCGAGCGGAGCCGTGCTCGTTGACGTGGGAGAGCTAGGAAAGAATTTCCGTGGAATGCTGGTGCAGGGGATATTCACCTAAGTGTTCAGGCTAGTCCTTTGGGAGCAACTGTTTATGTTGCCACTCCAGAAACCGAAACCAGTGATCCGAGGGCAGAGGCCCTGCAGATGGCACACGAGGTGGGGTGCCCAGTCGTGTGCACCGGCGGGGCAGCGAAGTGACAAGCACCACAACCCACAAAAAGGTAACGAGGGCACTGAATAACACAGGATCTTCTCTTTGTATCTGGCAGGAACAACGAAGTTAAAATGCCCTAGTACCAAAATGTAGAATTAGTGCTACAACGGTCTTCAAGAGGACCTGCGATGCCGCTTCTGCCTCCCGTACCCTGGAGGCGGCACATGGAGTCACGCAGTACGGTCATACTGCGGTGGGACGCACACTCGTTGACCTCTCATGGCACTGCTCCACACTTCAGGGAGGACGCTTTCCATTAGCTATGTTTTCTGATGACATGTCGCGCCGGCCCCGTCCAACAACAGAACTCCTTTAGATCCAAACAGACTCTTCCACTCTCTCACCGGAAGTGAAACCAGGCCACGCGGACACTTTCACAATACAACAGCCGGGAATGCACTTTTCGGTAAAAAACCACATTCCTTCCTCCTAATTAATCAAATAAACGTCTCACTGAAGAACAGGGGCCAGCTTCGATCGGTAAACAGCCGTTACAACGACTTTTTACTTTGCGATACCATTACAACGCATGCATTACCACGCATGCGTTGTACATCACGAAGTCATTACTACGCATTTTTAGAACGCATGGTCATTTACCACGCATGCCTTTACAACGAATTTTGTTGTAAAGGTATGTATGGTAAATGACCATGCGTTCTAAAAACATGTAGACGATCCATATCGTTGTAAGGAAACAGAGGCTGTTCCGTTTCCTCACAACGACGTGCACCGCCCCTCGGAGATGACGTGAAGCAGGAACCACGAGGAGAGAGGAACCATGAGGAGTGAGAGGTAAGGGGGATTGGGCATGGGGTGGGGGTTTCTTTTCTAGGGTTTAGGGTAGTGCAGTGGTGTTTGGGTGGTGTAGGGGGTCGTGCTGGGGGTAGTGTTTTAGGGTTTAGGGTAGTGCAGTGGTGTTTGGGTAGTGTAGGGGGTCGTGCTGAGGGTAGTGTTTTAGGTTTAGGGTAGTGCAGTAGTGTATGGGGTCGTGCTGGGGTAGTGTTTTAGGGTTTAGGGTAGTGCAGTGGTGTATGGGTAGTGTAGGGGGTCATGCTGGGGTAGTGTTTTAGGGTTTAGGGTAGTGCAGTGGTGTTTGAGTAGTGTAGGGGGTCATGCTGGTGGTAGTGTTTTAGGATTTAGGGTAGTGCAGTGGTGTTTGAGTAGTGTAGGGGGTCATGCTGGTGGTAGTGTTTTAGGGTTTAGGGTAGTGCAGTGGTGTTTGTGTAGTGTAGGGGTCGTGCTGGGGGTACATTTAGTGTTTTATGGTTTAGGGTAGTGCAGTGGTGTTTGGGTAGTGTAGGGGTCGTGCTGGGGGTAGTATTTAGGGTTTAGGGTAGTGCAGTGGTGTTTGGGTAGTGTAGGGAGTAGTGCTGGGGTAGTGTTTTAGGGTTTAGGGCAGTGCAGTGGTGTTTGTGTAGTGTAGGGGGTTGTGCTGTGGGTAGTGTTTTAGGGTTTATGTTAGTGCAGTGGTGTTTAGTGTAGTGTAGGGGTAGTGCTGGGGTAGTGTTTTAGGGTTTAGGGCAGTGCAGTGGTGTTTGTGTAGTGAAGGGGTCATGCTGTGGATAGTGTTTTAGGGTTTAGGGTAGTGCAGTCGTGTTTGTGTAGTGTAGGGGTCATGCTGGGGTAGTGTTTTAGGGTATAGGGTAGTGCAGTGGTGTTTGTGTAGTGTGGGAGGTCATGCTGGGGGTATATTTAGGGTTTAGCATAGTGCAGTGGTGTTTGGGTAGTGTAGGGAGTCGTGCTGGGGGTAGTATTTTAGGGTTTAGGGTAGTGCAGTGGTGTTTGGGTAGTGTAGGGAGTCGTGCTGGTGGTAGTGTTTTAGGGTTTAGGGTAGTGCAGTTATGTTTGGGTAGTGTAGGGTGTAGTGCCTGGGGTAGTGTTTTAGGGTTTAGGGTAGTGCAGTGGTGTTTGAGTAGTGTAGGGGTCATGCTGGTGGTAGTGTTTTAGGGTTTAGGGTAGTGCAGTGGTGTTTGTGTAGTGTAGGGGGTCATGCTGGGGGTAGTGTTTTATGGTTTAGGGTAGTGCAGTGGTGTTTGGGTAGTGTAGGGGGTCGTGCTGGGGGTAGATTTAGGGTTTAGGGTAGTGCAGTGGTGTTTGGGTAGTGTAGGGAGTCGTGCTGGGGGTAGTGTTTTAGGGTTTAGTGTAGTGCAGTGGTGTTTGTGTAGTGTAGGGGGTTGTGCTGGGGGTAGTGTTTTAGGGTTTATGTTAGTGCAGTGGTGTTTGGGTAGTGTAGGGGGTAGTGCTGGGGTAGTGTTTTAGGGTTTAGGGCAGTGCAGTGGTGTTTGTGTAGTGAAGGGGTCATGCTGTGGGTAGTGTTTTAGGGTTTAGGGTAGTGCAGTCGTGTTTGTGTAGTGTAGGGGGTCGTGTTTTAGGGTATAGGGTAGTGCAGTGGTGTTTGGGTAGTGTAGGGGGTCATGCTGGGGTTAGTGTTTTAGGGTTTAGGGTAGTGCAGTGGTGTTTGGGTAGTGTAGGGGGTCGTGCTGGGGGTAGTGTTTTAGGGTTTAGGGTAGTGCAGTGGTGTTTGTGTAGTGTGGGAGGTCATGCTGGGGGTATATTTAGGGTTTAGCGTAGTGCAGTGGTGTTTGGGTAGTGTAGGGAGTCGTGCTGGTGGTAGTGGTTTAGGGTTTAGGGTAGTGCAGTTATGTTTGGGTAGTGTAGGGTGTCGTGCTGGGGGTAGTGTTTTAGGGTTTAGGGTAGTGCAGTGGTGTTTGGGTAGTGGAGGGGTAGTGTTTTAGGGTTTAGGGTAGTGCGCCCAACCAGCCACAATATCCGTGGACAAAGGGGATCCTGACTCTTTGGAACGCTCCGTCAATTGAATAATTTGGGTCAAGGGCCCTACCACGTCCAAGACCTATCAATTCCTTTCTTGGGATCCCTCATATACTTGGAGAAAAAGGTACATAGTTTCTCATCAATTTCAGGCGTGTGTGCCACCTTCCCCTTCAGTGAGGGCCTGGGGCATTCTCCCCTCATCCTATTCCTGACCTCCCTTTCAAGGGGTTGATGGATTTTCCCCACCACATACTCTGCCACTTTGGCGTCAGGTGTCCACTCTGCCGACCTAGGATGGTAAATTTGGGTAGGCTCGAACATGTCCGAGTGGACCCCGTCCCCAACCGGGGACTGAGAGGAGTGGGACTCTGGACGCCAGGGACGCCCGAGTCCTTATCCTCATCGGAGGAGAAATCGTCCTCCGATATACCCTCTCCCTCTAAGGGAAACCCGCCGTCGGGGTCTACAATAGTGGTGACAGTGTCGCAATATTCTCTGGGCTCCTCCTCCTCCCGGCAGGGTGCATGTTTTAGCGTTCGTGCACTCTTGAGGAAGGTCTCCGTAAGTTTATCAAATCCTTCCAAGTGCCCCGCGTTATGCTTAACGGCCCTTTTATTCCCCATCTGGGAGCTACTTGGACCCGCCACCACCAGATCTGGGTCACTGAACACCCCAGGGATGCTTTTTGCCAGCTTATCAACCTGATCCCTAAGAGGAGCCAGCGCCCTAGAAATAGCCAGAGAGAGGGCTTGGTCCACTGCTGGAGGGAGAAGTTGGGGGCCATTCCTCCTCCACTTCCTGGTAGGAGGAGTAAAAATGGTCTTCTGGAGAAGACATGATAGCAGAGGGTGTGAGCACAGAACAAATGCCCTTAAAATCCTTAAGACAGCCCCTCGCCGGTGCTCCAACAGCTGGGCTTTCCCCGAAGCTGTTATAAGAATAGACTGAGGCGCAATACCAATTACCACCACCAGGTGGCGCTGGTCACTAACGTGGCCGTGTGGGGAAATCACCGCGTAGCGGTGTCAAAATTAGGCGAGGTTGGTCGGGAATCAAGCGGACACTAAAGGAGTGACCGGATTCCCAAACGCGCGTAAAGACCAGCGGGAGCGCTCGGCGGAGCTGCCTCGCTCGGACCAGACGCGCCTGACAGGATCTCACCGCGCGCAGAGCACACAGCGGGAGAAACTGCGAGGGGAGAACGCGCTCGGGCAAGAGCCTGCTGCGCAGGGAATATGAAACAATACCAAGGCAATAATGCTAATAACGTGCACAAGAAACCGCTATACAAACAGCAACAACGTCAGATTAAGCCAAGAATGTAAGGAATGCACTTAACTGACGAGCAGTGAAGAAAGAGGAAGCGGAAGGGACGTCACGATATTATATACGATGGACTGTGATATGATTGGACTATAGTTGCCTTGGAGACTACCCCCTAATGGTTCATGGGTTGTGTAGTCTTTTGTTTAATGATTGTTGTGTTACGTTTTCTTTGAACTGCTATGCAAATAAAGTGAGGAAAGATATGCATAATCCTCGCCTCCGTCCTGCCATAGAATTCATTAAACTTTATTTGATCTGATTTAGAAACATAGATCATAAAAGTGTACATAAAAACAGTAAATCCTCTTTCCTAATACAATACAGTGAGAATTAATTAAAACCAGTAGGTAAAAACGGGTGTTACAAAGCCCGGTTCAGAGCAACTTCAGGTTAACAGAATCGTAAAGTTCAATGTTTCGCAAGATCAATCTCATGTACTTCGTGCAAAATACGCAATAAGGGGTCCAAGTAAGATGTAACGCTCCAATACCTGACCAGTTTGCACTATATAAAACTGCAGAAAAACTAAAAATAAAAAGTGTTTTGCACACTTCTGTCATTGGGCTATATGTGGGCTACATCTGGGTGATATTTGTGCTACATTTGGGCTCTTTTTCTCTGGTGGCCATCTTGGGAGACTTATTTGTTATGAAGTTTCCTAATTTCGTCATTTACTGCAGTCTCCTCAGTAGGAAATGCTTTCAGTTTTTACTTTGATTCCATCAAGAAGGCATTCAGATGTGTCACACATTTGCCATAAATTCAGAATGTTAGCACTCTAGTTGTTCATTAGATCACTGTAGTAAAGCTACTGCTCACCAGGGAGTTAACTGGAAGTCTACTGCTGGTATTGAAAGTGATTGTTTCAGTCTGCATGTCAGAATTTTCTAATGAAATAGAAGAGGATTTGAGATCTCACTTAAAACATGCCCTAAATTTTCTTTCTGCAGCACTAACCATAATTTCTATGACAAAATGAACCCCCTCATTTTGTTCCTTTTTAAATTAAATGTTTTAAGTGTTACCAGTTTATTCCAATCAAGATGGCTTCAGGTGTGCCATACTTTTGTCATAAGTAAGACTGTTAGCGCTCTAGTTGTTCTTTAGAACACTCTGGGAAGCTGCAGTAGAACACAAAGGCATCAACTGACAGGCTGCTCCTGTTGAAATATAACAGGAAGATATTTGAGATCACACTTGAAACATGTCCTAATTTTTCTTTCTACAGCACTAACCATAATTTCTATGACAAAATGAACCCCATCATTTTGTTCCTTTTTAAATTAAATGTTTTAAGTGTTACCAGTTTATTCCAATCAAGATGGCTTCAGGTGTGCCATACTTTTGTCATAAGTAAGGCTGTTAGCACTCTAGTTGTTCTTTAGAACACTCTGGGAAGCTGCAGTAGAACACAAAGGAATCAACTGACAGTCTCTGCCCTTGTTGGATGTACATGTTTTACTGAGAATGTCAGACTTCATTCTCACATGACTGAGAAAAGATAATGTGAATTTACAGAAAATATGCTCTCATTTTAGCTTCTGGAGCACCTTCCAAAACTGTATGGGACAAGCATGTGAAAATAGTTTTCTCTCAAACATGATTCATGATATCCCAGCAGAAGGTTTTTCACAGGGTAAAATCACCTTAGAACACACCACAATTCCTGAAATTAGTATGGTACCATCAACAAATGAATTCTAATGTAACTAAAGTCTGTTATCACCCTTTATAGTTCTCCTTTTGGTAACCCTCAAAATCTTCGATTCACTACAATGCATTTCAATGGGGTACTATCATTTATATTGGTCCCAAGATGGCTGCCAGCAATTCCAGGATGAAGTGCTGACAGCCAATCAGATCTCACGATGACATGTGTGGTTAGGCTCCGCCCAGATATATATGTGTTTTCTTTTCAAATTTCTCAGGAACTACTGAGCAGTTTACACCATTTAAGCAAAGGCACGACTCTGAACCAAGGGCTACCTCTTTGCCAAATTTGGTGTAATTCCGTTCAGCAGTTCGAGCTGTAGCTGCGATGAAAGGTTCCTATGGAAAATTGCATGGGGAAAACACGTTTTGGGACCCCCCTTTTTCTCGGCCCCGCTTGACGAATCACCCGAGACTTTCAGGATAGGAGCGGACCGGAGCGGGCCATAAGTTTTGAAAATTTCGCGAAGATTCGTCAACCGGCGCCAAAGTTATTTCAAATAGAATGTTGTGGATTTCCTATGGAAAATAGGTCCTAACTATAACTATCTACTGGCGACCGCCAGTAGATAATATATATATATATTATCTACTGGCGGTCGCCAGTAGATAGTTATAGTTACAACCTATTATCCATAGGAAATCCGCGACATTCTATTTGAAATAACTCTCTTGCCGGTTGACGTATCTTCGCAAAATTTTCAAACTTTGTGGGCGCTCCGGTCATCCTACCTGAAAGTCTCGGGAGATTCGTCAGCGAGCCGAGAAAGGAGTCCCAAGCGCGTTTCCCCATGCATTTTCCATAGGAAGCTTTAGACACGGCTACAGCCCGAACTGCTGAGCAGAATTACACCAAATTTAGCAAGAAGGTAGTTCTTGGTTCAGAAAGAACCCTTTTGTTAAATGGTGTAAATCCGTTCAGTAGTTGCTGAGAAAATCAAAAGTAAAAAGATAGTGATATCTATGGCCGAGTAGGTCCGCGTACCCTCAGCGCACCTGCGCACCGTCCCGATCACGAGCTGCATGTTAGTTGGCTGTCAGCTGGCTGTCAACATTCGATTCAGGAAATGTTGGCAGCCATTTTATCCTCGGTAGAACCGAGGGACAGAAACTAAGTGCGCAAAGCGCACAAAGGGGGCAGGGTAGAAACACCTGACCCCTAGGATTTGCTCAGGGGTCCCACAAGGACCCCTGGGCAAAAAAAAATATTTTTTTAAAATCGGCAGGATGCGCTCAGGGTGCGCGAATCCTGCCGAGAAAAAATCAAGCGCGGTCTCCGCGCTTCGATTGTATTTTGCCCGGGTGGCCCAAGTCCCGGGGGCATGGTGGAGGGGTTAATTTTATGTGTGGGGGCCTCAAGGGCCCCTAAGCCCGAGGACCGCCACCCCCGGGGCTTTTTGTAAAATGGTGCGGGAGGGCTCTGAGCCCTCCCGCAGCCCGAGACCACCACCTCCCGGGGCTTTTTTATAAATTGAAAAACCTGTGTGGGGGCTCCAGCCCCACACGCCCGGAGACCGCCACCTCCCGGGGCACTAAACATTTAAATATGGGGGTCCGTTACGGACCCCAGAGCCCGAGGACCACCACCTCCCGGGGCTGTGCAGACTGTAGGGAGGGGGCCGCGCGGCCCCCTCCTGGAGCCTGTGATGGCCCTGGGGACCGCCACCCCCAGGGCCGGCTCCTGCAGTGTCCCGGGTGCCTACCCCGGGACACTGCTAGTTTGCAATGACAGGACCGGGAGCCTCGCGGCTCCCGTCCTGTCATTGCAAACTGCTGGATATTGGAAGAGAGAGCAGGAAACCTGCTCTCTCTTCCAATATCCAAAGCAGTGCTTTCCACATGGGGAGCTGCATGTTAGCTGCTCCCCATGTGAAAAGCAATGCCGGCTCCCAAGGGCACGGGGAGCCGGCGGGACTGTGGGGGATTGGGGACCCCCACAGTCCCCAACGAGAGAGCCAGCCCGGGGGATGGGGTCCCGGGGCAAGTAGTGGCCCGGGAGGGGGCCACGCGGCCCCCTCCCAAAAATAAAAAAAAATTTAAAAAGGAAAGGCCGGCCCGAGGATGGGGTCCCGGGGCCTTAAATGGCCTGAGGAGGAGGCCACGCAGCCCCCTCCAAAGAATAAAAAAAATGAGGCCATGCCCGGGGATGGGGTCCCGGGGCCAATACAGGCCCAGGGAAGGGGGCCACGCGGCCCCTTCCCGTTTTTTAATATTTAATTTAAAAAAGGGGTAAGGCCCTGGGGATGGGGTCCCCAGGGCCCAAAAATAGGAAAAAGGAAGGGGGCCACACAGCCCCCTTCAGAGACAAAAAAAAATTTAAAAAAGCGATCGGGCCCGCAGGCCCGCCCCTTCCTTCACCACTCTGCAAACGCGCCCCCTGGCGCGTTTGCAGAGAAGAACAATTCCCCTTGAATACTGGGGGTCCCTGAGGGCCAACTAGCCCACCAGGAACCTCCAGTATGCGCCAGGGGCTGCCTTGCAGAGAGGTGTACAGAGGCCACGCCCTTTTTACACCTCTCTGCAACGCAACTCTGTGGCGCTTTTGGAGGTATATGGTGGGCTAGTTGGACTCCAGGGACCCTCAGGATTCAAGGGGACTTAATCCCCCAACTTAAAGCGCGCCACGGGCGCGTTTGCACAGTGGTGAAGGGAGGGGCGGGGCTTCAGGTGACATGTGTGCAAACAGGCCCCGTGGCGCGTTTTAAGATGGGAATTAAATCCCCTTCAATCCTGAGGGTCCCTGAGGGCCAACTAGCCCAACAGGTACATCCAGAAAGCGCCACAGAGCTGCGTTGCAGAGAGGTGTAAAGAGGGTGTGGCCTCTCTACACGTCTCTGCAACGCAGCCCCTAGCGCATATTGGAGGTTCCTGGTGGGCTAGTTGGCCCTAGGGACCCTCAGGATTCAAGGGACTTAATCCCCCAACTTAAAACGCGCCACGGGCGCGTTTGCACAGATGTCACCTCAGGCCCGCCCCCTCCCTTCACCATTGTGCAAATATTCTTCTAAAATCATCCGAAATACGAATTCCGATTTACTCACCTGTTATCAGGAGAGACCTCAGTGCTGCATCTTTCAGCCCAGTACTGGTCCTGAAAAGTAATTTTAACCGTACTTACCAGTAACTTGAATTTCCTTCCATAGGATATCATTGACTGGTTTCACTGAAAATGTCTTCTAAGTGTTGAGTTTTGGAACTTTACAAATATTCCTCTAAAATCAGCCGAAATACGAATTCCGATTTACTCACCTGTTATCAGGAGAGACCTCAGTGCTGCATCTTTCAGCCCAGTACTGGTCCTGAAAAGTAATTTTAACCGTACTTACCAGTAACTTGAATTTCCTTCCATAGGCTAACATTGACTGGTTTCACTTGGAAATTCTTCTAAGTGTGGAGTTTTGGAACTTTAAAATATTCCTCTAAAATCAGCCGAAATACGAATTCCGATTTACTCACCTGTTATCAGGAGAGACCTCAGTGCTGCATCTTTCAGCCCAGTACTGATCCTCAAAAGTAATTTTAACCGTACTTACCAGTAACTTGAATTTCCTTCCATAGGATATCATTGCCTGCTTTTTGCTGAAAAAGTTTCTAAGTGTTGATTTTGAAACATACAAATATTCCTCTAAAATCAGCCGAAATCCGAATTCCGATTTACTCACCTGTTATCAGGAGAGACCTCAGTGCTGCATCTTTCAGCCCAGTACTGGTCCTGAAAAGTAATTTTAACCGTACTTACCAGTAGCTTGAATTTCCTTCCATAGGCTAACATTGACTGGTTTCACTTGGAAATTCTTCTAAGTGTGGAGTTTTGGAACTTTAAAATATTCCTCTAAAATCAGCCGAAATACGAATTCCGATTTACTCACCTGTTATCAGGAGAGACCTCAGTGCTGCATCTTTCAGCCCAGTACTGATCCTGAAAAGTAATTTTAACCGTACTTACCAGTAACTTATATTTTCTTCCATAGGAATCCATTGTCTGGTTTTCAGCAGAAAAGTTTCAAAGTGTCGATTTTCACAAACTACAAATATTCCTTAAAAATCGCCTGTATGACTTAACGCATTCTTTCAACTGTTTACAGGAGATGCACCAGTGCTGGATCCAGGATCCAACACTGAGTAAGAAAAAGTAACGATAACAGTTTTTACCTGCTAAGTGAATTTCCTTCCATAGGATAACATTGGTGATTCTATGAGAAAAAGTTTCTAAGTGTCAACTTTTAAAATACAATAATATTCCTTAAAAATCACGACTGTAACCAAACGCTTTTACTCAACTGTTTACAGGAGATGTCCCAGGACTGAATCTAGGATCCAGTCCTGTGGTTAGAAAAAGTAATCCATAAAGTAACTAATTGCATTTAACTAGAAATTCACATTGAGCTGAATGTTGCATTGTGTTTGAAAATGTGTTGCCCATTGCAACAACTGTAACTACTGTACTTAAAAGTCTATTGCCTATGTGCAAAGTATTTAAACTAAAGTAATTCATTCTGAAAGTATTTTT